>SSBO01000002.1:861201-1120024 GCA_005281725.1 Wuchereria bancrofti | reverse complement strand
CTGGATGAAAAATCTAGCAATAATTTTTATAGTATCTAAAAATTTATACAATTTTTCAAAGTTTTTAAAAATTTCTAAAATTTCTTCACTTTTTTTTCTAAAAATAGATTTTAGGAAATTTCTCCTGAAAAATTTAACAATTTGTAATAATTATCATTATCTACTAGAATTTTCTACCAATTTTTTTCTCACAATTCTTTAAAATTTCAATATTTCCGGTGATTATCTAAACTATCGGAAATTTCAAAAACATATTCTGCAACTTCCTAAATCGTTTTAGAGAATTTACGATGATTTTGAAAAGCTTTTTGAAGCAATTTAAAAGCTTCAATAAATTTCCATTAATTTTACAAAATTTATCAAAGAAAGAAAGAAAAATTTCAAAAATCTTTTAATATCATTAACTAATATGAAATAAAACATAAAATAGTCGTATAAATTAAGATTTATTATTTTACATATGTTGTATCCATGCATATCACTTTCTTAACATTGTAACGTACGTGATAACACGTTCAAAATTTCATTTCATATTTAACAAAGCAAAATTATTTTACATTTATACAACAATTATAGTTACTTTCAGTTAAATTATTCAAATCGTATAGTAGTAACAAACATTATTTAATTGCAATAATATACAATCATTCATCCAAATGTTAACAGCTGAACAAATTATGCAATAAATATTCTATTTTCATACATATGCAATGTAATTTGTAAACAATTACATTGCATTATTGTTTTGCATAAAAGGACAGTTAGTTAGACATTTTTAGCATTGTCAATTATTGGTGACAACAAGTAATTAATTAACTTTTAACTTATTAGTATGTCATTTCTTGCTTTTTTACTCATTGCATCTCTGTTGACAACTTCTAATGGTATTGATAATCCAATGCGTAAGTATTTCATACCTTTATTTTCATCATTTTTTTTTTCTTTTTTGCAAAATTTTATTTCTTTACTAAAATTTTCGTAAAAAAAGAGAAAAAAAAATTAAGGTTAAATTATTAGCAATAATTGTTACCCTAATATAATCTGAATCACTGCACAAACTAATAAGGAATAGCTGAATCTATCATGAAAAGCTTTGAAAGATTAAAAGTATTTGAGCATTACACAATCAAATCATACTTTTTGATCTATTCACATACATTCATAAAAATGTTTAAAAAAATGAATTGAATGTTCAATTCATGACAATTCCGGTTAAATTCAACTTATTCGACCTGAAAATTAATGGCTATGGCTATCCATCAGTTTAACAAAACTATCATCAAACAATTATTAATGTATGAGAAAGAAAATTCTTTAAAACTTTTCATGACAGAATGCGGAAGTAATTTTATACAAATTCCTATACTATTAGTAATATTAAAATAACGGAAGTTATTTGTTGTAATGATATCATTGATCAATTAGATAGGATAAGGTTGTTTATTTTTAAATTTATGCAATTTTTTTTTTCAAATTAAAACTGAATAGACAAAAGAGGAAGAAAACTGTGTAAAAAAAAGTTTTAACAAATTTAATGAGAATAGATGGAAGTAGTCCACCTATAAATATATTTGAATGTTTAGAAAATGAAATGCTTCAAATGGGAAATTCTTAATTTAAATTGTTTTCTCCTAAAAGAAAAAAAAAAATGAAAATTGTTAAAATACAAATAACTGATAAATGTGAAATCATTATTAAGCTTTCAGATAAGAATTAATTAAACGATTTAATTTTTTTATGTATTTAAAATCTAAGAGATAAAAAAGTATGTTTAATTATTTTAGCTTGTGTAAATGGTTATTGCCCAGAGAAATATGCATGCAATGCGACGATTAATGCATGTATCCAAGATCCTATAGTTACACCTGTATTACTGTAAGATTTTAATAAATTATACTCTTACGGTAGGTAAATGGTCAAAGATTAATTCATGAATTTCATAAAATATTATTTATCATCTTTAAGCTAAATTGAAAAAGGTTCAAAATTTTATCTAATTTTTTGTTTTGGTAAATTTGAATATTTGCTCCATTTTTCTTTGTGTCATTCTTTTTTTTTAAAAAATCTATCAAAAGGAAAGATGCTTTGTTATTTTCGCTGAAATATCTTTAAATTTGAAATAATTACAGAAAACTGTTATTAGTGAAAATTTTTGAATCAAAATTCAGTTCATGAATTCATCTTTTTTCTTTTCAGTTATGAGAAACATGAGGACATTTAGTACAAGCGGAGCGCAATCGTTTTACGCCGTCCATACATTTCGTTATGATTCTTCAATGATACTTTGAAATTCTACAATATCATATTTCCATCTTTTTAATTCATCTAAATATATTCGACAATATTTTTTTGTGAGAAATAAAATTTGTTCAGAAATTAAATTGAATTCGCTCTACAAATTAACATTGTAAACTTTTAAAAAAATAAAATTGCGAAGTGTTTAATTATTCATTTCCAATATATACGTACCATAATATTCTCTTTTTTCTTCATAAATTCAAGTTTAATCACATTTAATCATCAATTACCGCACATTTAGTTTATTACATATGAAATATCAAATTTAAATGATTAAACATTTAAAAATTTTTCAATTTTTTTCAATTAACGAATTTTATTTAACTTACATCTCTTCATACAGTTAAAATTTTTAAATAATTTAATTTCGTTCTTATTTCTTTTTCAGTTATTCATTTTATTTAATTAACAAACAATTTCATAGCCAATTATATTTCTTTACATATAATTCCATATGTTTTAGAAAAACATTTATAATTAATGACATTACACTTAAATGGAAACAGTAACAGGTTGAACCTGAAATTAAATACCATACGAATCGATGATGTTATGTTGAAAAGATTTGTTCGCTTTGCTTTTTAACAGCTAACAAAGCAATGGGTATTTGAAATTACACAATGAAATCATGGGGAAAATTCGGGTAACAAATTTATTAAATGTGTGGATAACGTCTGCCAGAACTGATAGTGTATTGGCAGGAAGCTCGTTATTGAAGCGTCGGAGAGATAAAAGTTCGATGCCGTACTGATGATTATTGAACTCTCTCTGTGAACAAAGTGTAATGATTTGGTTTACTTACCTACATTATCTGAACGGTATACGACCACGTAACGTGCGTGAGGAGGATTTTACGCTAATCAAGTGGGAGCGAGGGAGGGAATATCCTCATTTAATCAGTGTAATGTCCCATTCGATGTTATCGATAATGTTGAGAAGGGGCAAATTGTTAAATTCAAAGTATCAATGAGAATTGGAACGATTTGCGCAGTTTATTCTCTCTCGAAAATGTCAACGATTTCGCGACATTATAGTTTCGTTCTTTGTTAAAATGTAACACTGAAATTTACATAGGTAATCATTGGTATTACTGACAAATTTCATAGAATCACGTAATTTTCCTTTTTAATTCTTTGGAAATATTTCTGTTAGTTTATAAATTTTTCATCGATTTGTCTGGGAGAAATTAATCCTTCCTAAACTTTCGATTTAAATGATAAAAGAGACAAAATCTTCAAACGTAGATAAATGATATCAAAAATTGATAATGTCTCTTTATTCCATCAAAAATTTTACAGTTTATTGTCAATGATTACAAAAAAACAAAATAAGGAAGAAATCAATAACTGATAGAACGGAATAGTATAAAATTGCAATTAAATTTAAAGTAAAATAATTTTGAATTTCATCGATAATTTTGAATTTCATCGATAATTTTGAATTTCATTAAATGATTGACAATTTCATCGAAGAAATGATTAGAAAAAAAGAAAAAAGCAAACTATTACTACTAGAAATGATCGAATAAAATTGTTTTCTTACAGTTTCTTTCCAATCTGTTTAATCTTTTCACCTGAAATTTGATCAACCAAACTGGAATGTTCTTTTATATTTCTTATCAATCATTTCATCGTTCTAATATTAATCAATCGCATCTAATCGTTATCATAAAATTTAAATTAAACTTTTATTGCCATTTCATTTTTAAACTGTAATTAAAGACAACGATCGAGCGAAATTTTTAAAATTATTGGTTATTGATACCAGTGAGACTGACTTATTCTCATTGATTAAACAATTTAATTTTTAATAGTTTTTTTTCCCATTTGGTTGGTTCATTTAAAAATTGTCGTCTCTTTTTTACTTCTTCAAAAAAAAAAGACTATAAGTTATCATCAATGTTTTGGTCAAATTTAATTTAAATCATTTACCGCCTTCCTCAAGAAATTCGCCAGCTTTTTCAACCATTTCACCTGCTGAAGTTTTTGCACTTTGAACGCCTTCCTTGCATTTATCGTCACCCTTTTTCACCTATAAATAATAAATTGTTGAAGAAATGAAAATAATACAAAAAAGAAAAAAAACTGCAAAGAAGTGAAATTTGCTAGGTTTCATTCAAAATTCTTGAATTTAAAACAAAATTTTGAATTTCGAACTTGCAGATGAAATCATTTGCCATAGATGCAACAGCAATACGTTATGGTTATTCTTTGGGATGAAAGATTAGAAAATTAAAATTTGTATTGATCGTATTGAACCAAATAACAATTTTGTTGTTTCTCAATTTAATTTAAAATCAAATTTAGCCGTTTTTTTTGGTAAAGATTTAAATTATCAAAATATCTATAAATTGTTTCAATTAAAAGAAAGTTTATGTTAACAAACCTGATGGTATGCTTCGTCTGCTGTCTTCTTAATCGTATCTGCAGCATCTGATACAATATCTTTTGCTTTCTTAAACATTTTGTTCTGGAAGAAAAAAAAAATTGACTTTCAATCTTATTTCAATCACAAATTTTAAACTGTTGAAAACTTTATATTCGAAAAAAAGATCAAAGAAAAAGTTGAATCATATTACAATGAAGCTAATTTATGAAATCAGTTTTAATCATTTCCTATCCCTTAATATATATTACAAAAAAGAAAAAAAAAATTAATTTGAAATATTACTAGGTCGGTCATAGCTATTTCCAGTATTCGTGTTTTACAATTTTTGGTGATTCCTTCTGCAAGATTTTTTTTTTTTCAAAACTAATTTTTCCTCCATTTATTCTCTCGAAAGTTCAAAAAAGAAAACAAAAAAGGAGAAAATGAAAGGAAAAAGAGTAAATGCCGCAATATGATTTGATGTCGCAATATGTTAGTGATGACAGAAATAATTACCTGCCGTAGTCGCCGAATGTTTCCTTTATTGAAATATTGTAAACAACTCGCTGTCAAACTTGTTTCCCGTCTTTTTCATACGAGAATGCTCAAATATTCAAGTCACGTGGCGTGTTTGAAAGTGGTAAACAACTATTTCGTCACATAGCCACTCATCCATGATTAAATCTATGACAAACAACTCATTATTAAGATTAATTTATTATGCATATAAATCATTTAAATTTGACATTTGTCTAATTTGATATTTTTAATTGACGATGCAGTCATTTTATTATTATTATTATCATCATTTCTAATCATTATTCATCTAATTTAAAATTTCTATTCGATATTCCTATAAATTAATCATTGATAATTGTTTGAAATACAAAAGGCAAATGTATAAATAATTTTTTGTATTTTGCTGCAAAATTGTATTGTAAAATTTTACATTCTTCGAAAATTATTTTAGTATTACGAATTAGATTGTATGTGTGGTAACTTGCTAAAGTAATCCTAGGCTAAAGTAATCCTTGGCTAAAGTAAACCTAGGCTAAAGCAATCATTGTAAGCCATAAAATTCACCGAAGTAACTTTTAACTTTTGATCTGTGTTTCTCATATTCAACCAGAGATCATCAACAAACAAATCATTTTGGTCCAAATTCCGGAATTCAATGGCTTCCAATCAATAAAAGATCATCAACAAAGGATTATCCTATTCCGAAGCAAACATATGCTGCGAACTGAATTGCAATTATTTTTACTTTTTTCCCTTTTTTAAGGATGTTTTATGTCCAATTTTCGAATCTTTTACCATTCTTAATTATTTTACCACCTGAAATTAACTTTTATTAATCGTTTGTTGTTCTCACTTATATTGTTGATATTGCAGAAATTTAGAGTCAAAAGTAAAGAACTGAAATACTATTAATAATAAAATTAAATTTAAATAAAACAGCTGGAGCAAACATTTAATAATTAATTTATGCAAAAATTAACAATAATTATTTAAAATTCTTTTTAATATAGAACTGATAAATGTGAATTAATTTCACTCATTTTATTCTGTTTCTCATTCATTTAAATTAAATTTTCACAACAATCTCTTTTTTTTAATAATTACTAAAATTTGACTTATTTTTTTTAAATTAATCATCACTCCTGTATATGTTATTTCAGAAATTTTCATTTAAAATTTCATCTATAGAGCTTGAATTATAAATGAAATAAATGCCATAATGAACGTTTTTAGAATAAATTTATAAAATTTAATTTTTTATCCTTTCACTTTTCTTTCTGATTATTCTGTTACATTCTTTGATTTTACTATTTTATTACTTTTCCTCAATTTCTTTTCTGATTTCAATTCTTCATGTACACGTATAAATCAGTTCCGGTTTTCAATTTCGTATTATCATCAATTACTCATTTTTTCAGCCAAAGTTTTCTTTCAGTATTTTTTTTTCCTGTTTATTATATATTTTAAAATTATTGCCAACATAACAAACACACGGAAAACATGAAAAGACAGAACGATAAGTACTGCTGTTGGTCATCTGAATGAGTCAACTTAATTTATTTAATTAATTATTCTATCATTGTTAATTCCGATGAGACAAAAGATGACCTTTTAACCTTTTAACTTTACATTGAATGCAGTACTGCTGAAAAGAACAAATAAATCACTGTGTATAAATAGCTCAAACAATTAACAATGTTGCAAATTCTATTAAATTTTAAATTTATCCAAAAAAGAAAAAAAAATAAAGTGGATCGGACTGATAGCACTTTGTTATCAATCATATATCATCGAATAATTATCAATGAGACCGATAGTTTTATTTCTTCTTTCTTTCTATGACAATCTGTAAGCTTGAATTGTTTTTTTTTTTTTTTAAATAAAATGAGTATAATTATCAGACGGATTAGAAACAAAGTTTTGTAATCAAAAATGCTTTTTTCTTTTTTTGCAAACAATTTAATGAAACTTAGCCAAGGCATATCAAATACATAATTGAAAAATGTAGCATATTTATAAAAAGTAATTTCAAAATCTTTTTATAATGTAGCATAAATTATGTTAATAGTTTGGCCAAGAGAAACAGATATTCTGGTGATAAGTATTCAGGCCTAGGACTAATTGGTTGAATTTGAAAGTTTCAGTCTGAAATGCAGGATTTGCTGAGGGATCGCTGTCACAGTTAGTGTCAACGCAAACGACTGACGATGAAATTGGCGGATTTTCTCATTTCTTTTTGTAGTTTCTAACTAAAAGTATATTTGAATTTTAATAAGCGGAATAAACTTGCATTAAAATCACAATCAATGCAAGCGGTTAAATCAAAAGATTCTAATCCGAGAAATTGTGGTCTCTTTTTAATTTCAGAAGGTGATTCAAATATTAATTAAAAATTTGCAAATGCTTTAACTGTTAGTTTACAAAGTTGAAAATATGATTGAAGTAATGAAAATATTGTAACCAAACATCATTTGTGAATCTTTCAAATGTGTTTTCAATTTATAGAATTATTTTTCTTTTTTAATTTGTAGAATTCAAAAAATATTTTAGAGAGTCACAAATGATATTTAGTCAGTTTAGTAAATTAAATTTCCTTTTTCCTCAAGAAAAGAAAACAAATCAAATTAAATGATTATTTGGTAGTCTTAAGGATAATTTCATTTGTTATCAAATTTAACTTTAATTTAGGAATAATTTAACTTTAATATATGCATGCAATTTTAATTTTGTTTATGCCATTTTTCTTTTCTGTTTTTTCAGGTAAATTTTTTGATGTTTAGAGGTTGGATTAATATACTTGCCAGAATTGATTATAAAATAAGATTAATTACCTTTAAATTATTTCCCATATAATTGCAACTTGATTTTTAATGAAATTTTGAACTCTAAGAGTATAATTTATCAAAATTTCAGAGTAATATAAGTGTAACTATTATAGCAGCTAATTATTCTGTAATCTCAAATTTACTTAATGAATTACTTCAATTAACAAAATTATCATTCAAACATAATTGTAGCAATGATAAAAATGTAAAAGCAATGATTAATAATAACATTAAGTCTTTAACTTAAAATACAAATTGAATCGGTTTTTAATTAATAAATTTTAATTTTTATTCTTAAAATTTTTGCTAAAATTTCGAAGATGAAAATTTGTTATCGAAAAATTACCGTTTTCTTTTCATCAAAAATCTGTTACCCAAAATTATTTTAAATTGCATAAAACTTTTTGATTTCTTGTATAAGACAATCATACATATTTCTATAAAGGGTAAAAGAATGAGAGAGGTAGAGAGGGAGAAAGAGAGAGAGGGAGAGGACAAAAAAGAAATGGAAAAGAGGGAAAAAGTGAATAATTAATTAATTGTCCGGGTTATTTCAACTTCCTTAAACTAAAAACCATTTAAAAAAATTGTTTTTAGTTTTTTTTTTTGAAAATTTTTGAAAAAATAAGTTTTCGACTTATGTTTATATTTTACTTCTTCCAATTGGATTTCATTTATATTTATAAAACTATAATAAGAGATTTTGTGGAGAATTAAATTGAATTCTTATTATTGTGGTATTGTTTGAGATATAAATGACAATAAACAACAAAGTTTGACTAATTAACTTTGCATAACAATGCTCTAGTTTGATATTTAAGTGCTTATATTTCATTAATTAATTAATTAATTAATTAATTAATTAATTCAATATGTCTTATAAAATTACTTAAATGCAACTTTTATTGTCATTACAATATTGGAATTTTATCATATTTTTGCAATAGTTGAAGAGTGATAACATCTAAGTTGCCATTCTTCTTTTCCTTGATAACATTCATCTTTAATCTTTTGATCGGTCTTTTTTTTCTTGATAAAAATGACTGTAAAAAAGTTTTTTGCAATGAAACTTCTTTTTTTATTGTTATCAGCAAAATTATATTTTTAATATAAAAAAGAAAACATTACAACTATCCTTTGATGTTTTTTAAAATAGCTTAAAGCAGAATTAAATTATATTTCAGTCTACAGCATTACATTTCTAAATGAAATGAAATAATTGGAACAACAATTGCGAATATTATTTCACTATGAATTTCACATTTCAATTAAGAAATATTTATTTTCCATGACAACGACTCTTTAAAATGCTTTCGGCTTAACCAGACTTATGGCCAAGACGCTTATGTCTAAATAAGCCTGAAGAAAAGCTATCGAATTTCTTGTCCTAGCAGCAATTTACTAGTTAGTGAATTTTTTTATTGTCCTTTTTTCTTCTGTCTTGAAAAACGACGTATTGCTGTAAATATATATTATTCCGCTCTTAACAGTTTGCATGACGTTTTGCTCAGTTCAGTGATTTGCTGATTTCCTAATGTGTAAATTTCAAAATGGAAAAATAAATTTTGTACTTCAAATATACTTCCAAATTTCATGCCATATTTTCACATCAAATATTT
The DNA here is from genome assembly GCA_005281725.1 of Wuchereria bancrofti. Taxonomy (NCBI): domain Eukaryota; kingdom Metazoa; phylum Nematoda; class Chromadorea; order Rhabditida; family Onchocercidae; genus Wuchereria; species Wuchereria bancrofti. Next base: position 1,110,396 of record SSBO01000002.1, on the reverse strand, counting down.
GAAAATTAAAGATTGAAATAATTGAAATAGAAGTTAATTCATTCTGTTTTGCTATGATTGCTACTATTTTTATCAAAATGAAACGAAAAGTATCGGAATAAAAAACTATTGATCGATCAAAATTGCATAATTCATTGTTTTTCCGTTGTAGGATTATCGAATTCTTATATAAACTGAAATGAATTTAAATTTAGATTTGAAAAAAGTGATGTAGGCTTCTTGCAAATTTCAAAAATTTTGATTTCAACTGTGTTCCATTTTTCAAAAACTAGTAAATATAAATAGTTATTTAATAATATATATGTGAAATTTTTTCTTCAATTCAAAAAGTAAAAATTTAGCATGGATCAATCAATAAATCATTTTTGTTCTCAAAAATTAAATCATCAAATCACATCAAATATTATCATTCTAGCTGGAATAACTAGAGAAAGAGAAACAAAAGAAACGATAAATGTAAAGTGCCAAAAATTAAAGTAATAAATTAATAAAAAATCTAAACTGCTAAGCAAAATTAAATTAAAACTTTGAAATTTAAAATTGTTTTATAAATTATTTATTATTTACATTTTAAATTTCAGCCATTTTTTTCATTGATTTATTTAGCATTTATCAACATATTTAATGCATAATTAATTCTTCTTTTTTTTTTTCTTCTTTTCATTCTTTTTAAAAGCAATTAAAATAATTGATGGCATCAAGAAGCAACGTTTACTGGTCAAATTAGCCAGTAAACAAAACATTCAAGAGCTTATTTCAATTCAGGCTCATAGATGAGTGATATCAATAGTTAAAGTATATATTAGCCTAGCTAGGCTAATGAGTGTTCCCATAGTGGTTGCTATAGTCACCGATAGAGAAATTGATAAGCTTTATGGATCATATGCAAACTACCTTTGTGCCTATGAATATCGGATATGTATGCAAATGTAAGTGTTATTTATATATTAGTAGTGGGTATTTACGGGAAATATTCTACTTACCGGTTAATATCTACCGGAGATATTTGTACCGGTTAATGTAAATATGATATTTTACATGTATATATAATCTATTTATTGATAGTTTTAACAAAACTCTTCAAAATTTATTTCTTTTTGACTTTTTTTTTTTCATCTACTAACTTTTTTCCCATTCAAATCTAAAAAAAAACAGATTGAATGGGCAATCATTTAGAAAAAAAAGGAAAGGTGTAGTTAGTGAAATTAAACAATCAATGCTTCTTAATGAAATTAAAAAATAATGAAATCAATGCTTATTCATTGATTAGTTTGTAGGTGACATTTCCGATGCAAAATACTGCATCAAATTCAAAACATCGCATTTATAGGCTATTATAAAATTAGAAATTATTTCACTTCATTAATAAATTTTGCAATTATAACTTTACAGAAGTGAATATTAAAATGTTTTAACAGTAAACAAAGGTAGAATAAAGTTAAAAATGTTATTATAGTTGAGAGAGAGAGAGAGATGTTTGTATAAAAGAATTTAGGTACATATATACGAATTTTTGAACAAATTCAATTTTACTTTTATCATTATTTATATTATTTTATTTCATTTCAGGATGGCTAAAATTTACAAGCAATTTTAGCAATAAAACATTCAATGATTCTTCATTCAAAATTTCAATAAAAATTATTGGAAAAGTGTATTCGCTTAGCTACAAGCTATTAGCCAAGCTATAGCTTCATCATCGTCACCATCATCGTCACCAACATTGTCACCAATATTGTCACCAACATTGCTGTTATCGTTGTCATTCGTTCCGTCATCATTAAATGAAACAGGAATGATTAATGCATATTACAAAGCTTATAGCGAGCAATTCAAAAATAACTTGAAAGTTGTTCGATAGCAACCAGTTGCTTTTGTGTCCCAAAATTTGACATCAATAAAACGAAACCAACCAACCAATCAACCAACTTAAAAAAAAAAAAGGACCTTTTGTTCCTCATTTTATGATTGTTTCCTAGTTCACAAGTTGAAATAAGAATTTCAACTTGTGAGAAGTAGAAAAAGACGAATTAGTTCCAGGTGACATATTAAATTCTCGCTCTCTCTCTCTCTTCCTTATTCTTCAGATAGCAACCAAACATTTCCAAATATCACGCAAATTCATTTTCTCCCATTTATAAGAATAATATTATCCCAGTACAGCAATCTTATCATACGTCTTGTTCAACGGAAAAAAATTTACGCCAAAAACGTGAGCGGGATCGTTGGCAGTTGATTAATATTAGTAAAAAAAATAGTAAAACTTTACCCAATTTCCAAGCAGCAATCACTACTACTACTACTACTACAACTATTACTACTAATTCTACTACTACTGTTCCACGTTCTACGTGTAATTGTTGTATACATTCTGACAATGCATACTTCGACATACGTTATTTACGTGATAAAACAAGTCTTCTACCATTAATTTATGCAATGTCCGAAGACGTTGACACGCACATCATTGAACGCTACGATTTGCATAAACGTCTCGGTAAGGGCGCTTATGGGATCGTTTGGAAAGCCGTCGACAGGTAAGTTTGTTTCTTAATTGCTAATTATGATTTATTGAATAGGAATAAATGCTATGCAAATAAATACTTTTATTAATTACAAAATTCAGAAGGAAGAAAAAAATGAAAAAAAATGGCTTTGTTGAAAATTTCAAACTGAAGAAAAACTTTCATTTCTATAAAACATTTAATAGAAAAAAAGACAATTTTTTTTAAACGAAATAAAAAAAATGAAAGCTTTTAAAATAATTCTTATAACATAAATTTCTTATTTTTATCGTCATTCGCTTAATTTATAGCTTAAAATATAAGTTAATATAAGAAAAAAAAAAACTATCAATAATTTTAATGCGAATACAAAAAAAAAAATTAATTTTAAAAATATATTTTCAGAAGAAAATTTTTGATTATAACATTTATAAATTTAATGGTCAAAGAATTTCCGAATTCTAAATTTATTTCATGAATATTGAAAAAAAAAAGAATTGCAGGCGAGTACGTGAAACGGTAGCACTGAAGAAAATTTTTGATGCTTTCCGGAATCAAACGGATGCACAAAGAACATTTCGTGAAATAATGTTCCTGCAGGAATTCGGACGACATCCGAATATCATCAAACTATACAATGTTCTTAAAGCTGATAATAACAGGTATGTACTCGATTTACCGATATTAATTTTACTCTCAAAGAAATATAAATTTCAAATATTACCAAAAAAAAACTTTTCTTTATATGAATTTTTAAAAGAAATGTAAAAATTATACAAAATATGTATGAAATATAAAAATTAAATCATTTATTGCTTTTTCTTAATAAGAACAAACAATCAAAATATGTTAGGAAAGATAAAATAAATTGTTTTTAAACTATAATTTATAATTTTTGCTTACTCTTAATGGGCCATTTTATTGAGAAGTAAAAAGATTTAAAGTAATGTAAAAACAAAAAAATAAATTTGATTTAAACAATTTGAATGATTGCTATGACAGTATTATTTTTTTGTAATACAAAAAATATTTCAACAATTATATTAATTATTAGTAAAAAAAAAATTTAAAAAATAAAAAGGAAAAAAGAAATTATTTGATATATATATATATAATATGTTATATTAACATCACATTTGTTTTATTTTACAAAAAACTCAAAAAAAGAAAAAAACAAAAACAAAAAGTGAAAGGCAATTTGTTTATCAAATATTTTCCTTTCTTTCTGTTTTTTTTTTTTACTATCAGTTAGATATTATAACTTCATATTATGTTGTTATTTCTCCCTCGAGAATTTCAACTCTAAAAATTTTCAAATAGTTCGTTTATTGTGTATAAAATGTATGCAAAAATGTAACTATGATTACAAAAGAAAAAGAAATGAATGTAGCAAAATTTAAAAATAAAAAATCGAAATTTAAAAGTTATTATTTATTAGCATAAAAGTTAAAAAATTAAATCCAAAAATAATATCTTACTGTCTATTTAAGTATAAAATATTAGCATTTATATTTTGCCATAAAATTAAACCAAGTTAGTTCTCAAACTTAACATTAATGAAATATGCAATTATAGATAAAACAATTAACTTTTATGATAACAAACAATACTCTTAAATTTTGACTTTTATTTTTTTATTTATTTATTTTTTTGCAATGAAAAGTATCTTTCAATGATATTTACTTGCATTTTAATGTATTTTCAGAGATATTTATTTAGTATTCGAATTTATGGAAGCTGATTTGCATAATGTTATCAAGAAGTTAACAATTTTGAAAGATATTCATAAGCAATATATTATGTGTCAACTATTTCGAGCTGTGCGCTTCTTGCATAGCGGAAATGTCTTACATCGGTTAGTTGCTTATCTCAAAGAGAAAAAAAAAATTAAAATGTACAGTAATGATAGAATATATTTTCCGAAAAATGATAATTGCTTAGCTAAAGATAAATTTATGATTATCTTCTTGCAATTAAATGACAATATGAAATTTATAATTTATTTGAACTGTGATCAAAAAGATGTTGAAATTTGTAGGATAATCATTGAATATCTTAATATCAACATATCATTCTTCTGATAATATATTAATTATTATTAAGTAAACTATTATCAACACTTGCAAATTATTCAATTATTAAGTTCTAATGAATAATTGTAGGAATAAAAAAAAAGGAAATGGTAATTTTTCTTTAGTAGATATTAGTTGAACCATCCTATACTTTTGAACTTACCTCTGAAAGAATTTAAAAACTGAAATTCAATTGATATTACATTATATGAAAAGTAATCTTTTTAGCAATAGAAATTTTCTTTTTTTTTCGCATTCTGTAAAATAATAAAAATAATTTCTTATGAAAAAATATATATCAATGAATGAAAATTTTCAAACTAATTATTCGTACTTACTTGTTGTTTGCTAATTAATTAGCGAAACTTAAATTTAGTGATTTAAAACCATCGAATGTCTTATTGGATGCTGATTGTCGCGTGAAATTAGCTGACTTTGGCTTGGCCAGATCTCTATCTCAAATCGAAGATTATCCAGAAGGACAAAATATGCCTGAATTAACAGTAACATTTCATTTGAATTTTTAAAAATTATCTTCCGCCTTTAAAATTACTCAAAATTAGTATGAAAAATTAGTGTTAATTTAAGCCAAGGATTAAAACAATAAAGATATGTAAAAGTATGGCTAGCAATACAATTTGATAATTAAGATTTTATATAGCCTAGTCCCCCTCCAAACAGCCAAGATACTGCCAGAAATATGAATTGGAAATATAAAAAACATTCTTTAAATATAATAAAAAGGTATGTTTCTTTTTAAGGAATATGTTGCGACACGATGGTATCGTTCACCTGAAATTTTATTAGCAGCAAAATGTTATACAAAAGGCGTTGATATGTGGAGTTTAGGCTGTATTCTTGCTGAAATGCTTCTTGGCCATGCATTATTTCCTGGCACATCAACTATTAATCAAATTGAACGAATTATGAATACTATTCCGAGACCATCAAAAGTTCATTTCATTTATTTATTTTTTATTTCTTTTGAAAATTTTAGAAGAAAAAAAAGAATGAAATTCAGAAAAAACAAAATTTTTTCATTACATTTTATTATTATTTTTTCTTTTTTGTTTAATAATTATTCAATCAATCATTCAATCAATCGAAAAAATCGATGTTTTGTAAAATTGAAAAGAAAAAGGAAAACTTTGTGGTTTATTTTAAATTTTATAATTGAAAACTTCATATCTTTCAATCTGAGTTAAAGTCTTATTTTTAATTTAAATAATTTATCACTTTCTTAAAAACTTTCCAAAATTGTTGGAAGTGCCAGAAATAAACAGTTAATTTGTGAAACCTTAAGTAGACTAGAATGAATTATTGAAATTACTTTTCAGTTGGATATCGAAAGTATCGGATCGCAATATGCGTCATCTGTGTTAGAGAAAATGCCACGAAGGCCACAAAAACCTTTGGAATTATATTTGACAAATTCAGATCACCAAGCTATTGATTTAGTTCAAAGGTATTCGTTAAAACTTTTTTTAAAAAAAAATAAATCCATTCTATTTCCAATGTATAAAAAAACGAACAACACAAAAGATTATTCAAAAAGAAAAAAAGAAGAATTGAATAATTAAAATGAAATTTTAGAAAAATATATAAAGCAATTAAAAAGGATATTATATAATTTAATAGGAAATCATCGAAATACTCAATATGATATAAATATAAACAAAAGTAATTTTTACATCGATTACTTTCATTTGATTAACTAATTTCAAATGTATTTTTCGAAATCTTTTATATCCAATAAAAATAGAAAAAAAAAACAAATAATAAGCCAAATCTTATTTTGATATCATATTGCTGATAATTGTGATAAGTTAATTTCAGGTTACTGATATTTGCTCCACATAAACGTCTCAACGTTGATCAATGCTTGGTACATCCATATGTTCTGCAATTTCATTCACCAATGGATGAACCAGCATTAAATTATGATATCCTTCTTCCATTACCGGATCATATTCAACTAAGTATAGATGATTACCGGAATAAATTGTACGAAATGATACAGGAAAACAGGACGTACGTGAAACGTATACAGCACAATCGAGTCATCAGTAATAATAGCAAGTAAAAAGTTTACTAATAATAATAACAGATAAATAAACTATTAGTAAATTTGAATATATTTTCCCGAAAATGTAATAAATAACAATCGCTGTAAGTTAATTAAGATTTGTTGAAAATTAAAAAAATTTAACAAAAAATATTTTTTATGGTTAGCAATTTGTAATTTTAATGAACTACTAAAATATTATACATTAAGATAATATTTAGTATTGAAATAATATTAAATATTTGAGTAATATTTAAAATAATTCTAAAGTTATGCTTTATTTTCTAGTTTAATGTATAGTTTTTTTAGCAAGAAAAAAGTTAAAAATCTTTATTAATTAGATGTAAAAAGAAAGAAAGAACATAAAGTAAAAGGGAAATGATGAAGGGAGCAACTTTTCTAAAGTAAATTAACTGTATATCATTGAGAAAGTGGAAAATTATTTTAAATTTTAATTTTAAACTTATTTCATGTTTATTAATTATGTTTTTTACAATTTTTACATATAAGACTGAAGGAAATTAAATTTATATATGAACATGAAGTTTTAGTCAGAAATTTAAATCACACAATACAACAACAACAACAACAGCAACAACAAGAAAAGCAACAACAACAACAACAACAGCAGCAGCAACGACAACAACAAAAGCAATAACAACAACAACAACAATGACAGCGGCACCACTAATGAATACAAATGGACAAACTATTGCTGCAAATGGTCGTTTGTCATCTGTCATTCGTCGATCATCATCAAATCATGCGATACGTACAATGAAGCAGCAATCAGTAATGCAACCAAAAGCGCCAATTGCGCAAGCGGAATGCAGTGATACCGATTACGACACAGCTCGATCGATTTATCGACCTGCATCGATTGATAAACCGAAGAATACCGATACAGTTATGATTGAAAATAGACAGTCAAGAGGTTATTCTTTGTTGAAATCCATTTTAAATTATTTTTCTCCTAAATTATATTCCATAAAATAATTTATAGAAAAAAAAAAATTAATTTGCAAAAAATGAATAAATTTTCATCCATAATACTAAATATCTAATATTTTCATCAATGAATTGTTTATTCTATTCGTATTATGAAATAAAATTTTAATGGAATTGACCGGATTTATTTCCTGATTAATTATTAATTTATAGAAAGAGCTCAAAGTGTAGAAACTCCACAAAATGGAACTGTTTGTCGAGAGCGAACAGCTTCATCATCATCTAAAGTTCGTCCAAGACGTTATTCACAGCATCGTACCGGAATTTTTTCATCATTCCGGAAAAATATATGATTATCAATAAATTATAAATATATGAAATTCCTGATGACTTAATGTTTAGTTTTCCTATGCATCATTTAAAATTAAATTTACATTTTTGAATTGTCTTAATTATCATTTCGTTTCAGGCATTTATTATTTTGTTATTTCGGTACGAACATATTGACCGGATTTGCATTTTAGCAAGAGACTCATAACACTGATTATTAAATTCATTCATTTCAAATTTCACCTTTTAAAACTTATCAGGAATTTTAATTTGCTTAATAAAGAAGCTGCTATCATAAATTAAATAATAAATTTACTCATTAGGATACATTCAAAGATTTTATAAGTTTTCTTAATGATAAAAAGGTTACAAGCAACAGATGTGATCTAAATTTCTTATTTTAGTAAATAAGTTAAATTCTTGATTATTTTATACAAAAATCAAAATGATTTTCTAAGATTCAATGATAAGATGGTTATCATCCAATGTTAGGAGCACTCATTCTTTCGTGTAATTTGTGCATAATTATCAATAAATATATGTTTGATAATAGCTGATAACATTGATCACAACTGATCACATTTTTGTTAATATAATCTATGATGGAATGGAATATGGTATAATTAGAGACATTTGCAGTATAATTTAAATTTGTTGTTTTATTTTCTAGCATTTCGGGTAATAATGCATTGTAATCATTAAATGTGAATTTTAATCAGTATTTTTTGTATGCTGCAATATAAATAAGTTATAAATCTGATTTTGATAGATTTGCTAAATTAATTATTTTTTGTAGTTGTTAATTGTGTATGTGTAAATTTCAACATAATTATAATTTCGGGATTTCGTTTTTTCTCGCTCATTTTTTAAAACATTCATATCTAAGATTTTGATATGTATAAAAGTAAATATTTAAATATGAAATTAGTGCCTGTATATTATTTATTTATTCTTCTGTAACAAACTTTGTTTTCATTACTAGAATTCAATAAATTTGTTCATTTCATTCAAAAACATTGGAAATTCTTTTTTCTTTTTTACTTTTGCATATAGTTTAAGTTTTATGAAAGTTAAATTTTTAGCTTTCTCAAAACTCTAGAGATTTCATTTTAAGTATGAATGTGCATATGAGATTCAACCCGTATATATCATAAATCATTAAATAACTAAAATATAATATCAAATTATTAAATTATCTCTCCTACTCTCATAGCATAAAGCATCTTTTGAACTTTAAATTTTAACGAAGTAATTAAAGTAAATTCAATAAATTTAGTCTTATATGGACATATTTCAATGGAAATAGTTGACGTATGTATAATAGGAAAAATTTAGGTCAACATTTTTGAAATTTTAATAGAGTAATGCTAATGATAAATTGAAAGTATCACTGTTGAAAAAGTAATTCAAAGCAAAGAAAAAATAAGTAAGAAGTAGGTAAAAAGCAAAATTTGAAAAATGAAAACCATAGAAAGTGCCACTCGTCGTATTCCACCATAATTTCTCTAATTAAACAAGTTTGAATAATTATTTATTTACATTTGTTAAGCACAATTTAATGTTAAAAGTTTGAAATATTAAAGTAGACTTTGAATAATTTTTGTTTATGCTAATTTTTCATCAATAATTTATTCTTTCCATTAGCAAATAACCTTATAATAGATGTGCAAATGTCCAGGACTATATGCGCATTAGATGATACCAGATGAATTATTTCAACTTTAAATGAAGAAAAAAATTTTGAAGGTTTTTTTTTTGATTCTTACAAATGAAAGAGTAGTATAAAAGTTTTCAGTGAATAAATAAAAGGGAAGAAAGACTTTAATTTAATCAGTCTCGTAATGCCTTCAAGTCTATGCATGCATAAATATTCGAAAAGTGCTCAAATAAAATTGATGCAATATGAAAAATAAGTAAATAAATATGTCAATGAAAATAAATAGATCAGTTAATAAATGAATGAATAAATTTAGCTTAAATGTAAAAAATCAACAAATATTTACAAACATTAACGAAATAATTAATTTTCAATAAATGAATACAAATAATTCAATAAATGAATAAAATCAATCAATCAATGAATAAAAATAAAAATAACAAAAAAAAAACAGATCGTTTATCTTATTTTTGATTTAATCTCATAAATTATCACAACAATTATCATAAAAGTTACTATTATCCGTCTTTATGCATTTCTGATAATTTTCACACATATATTTTTCTTGTTGGATTGTATAAAAAGTTTTTTTTTTTTTTGCACTTGAAATGATAATTTAAAATTTCTGATCAAACAAGTATAAAGTGTAAATGAGCTTTCATAAAGAAATGAAAAGAGGATGCATAGCCAAGAAGAGGACATATAAGCACTGCAATTAAACTAGGCTAGCCTAGACTGAACTAGGCTAGACAAGACAGGCACATATATGTAAATATCTTTATATGAATATATACATATTCAGGAAAATTTAGAAGCAGCATTTCGTTTTTTGACAGCTAACTATTTAGTAGTGAAATAGAATGGAACGCCTTGTAGCAACCATCTGAATAGGCCTAAATTCGTTTCCTTAATGATGAGGCCTAGCTGTGAGCACATCATCCTTGAGGCCTAGCCGTGAGTACATCAGCCTTAACGCCTTTTTAGGCCTTTCATTTCATTCTCTTTTCTCTCAAAGAAAAACCTTTGCATATTTTATCATTTTCATTGCACTATTTTGATTGAGAAATGTGTGTGTTATCGATGTTATAATTATTATTCATTCCATAAAAAAGTGCTAATGAATTTAAAATTTCAATCTCTCTTTTACACAATTATTAAAATTTTAATTATTAAAACATTAATACATTCTACTCCAATCTTTCACATATTTCAATCATTCAATCTTTCGTTTTACTACTAAAATTTGTAATAGAAAGAAAATTTATTACATTTGAATTAACTATTATGATTATTTTTTATTTATAACCAATTTATAATTTAAATTTTTCACACATCTGTTACAAAAATATCAAAACAAAAAATTTAGAATAGAAAAATTTCTGACAGCATTTTTTTTCTTTGTTCTTAATTCGTAAATAAATTGGATAAATAATTAAAATATAATAATTACATGAAAAATTAAAATTATAAATTTCTTGTTAGAGTAATAATTAATTTAATTCTTTCAGAACAGTTGCAATTTTTGTTGTTGTTTTTAATCTTTTTGCGCTCAACAAATTTTTGCTTAAATTTATGAATTTTTTGAACATTACTTTAACAAACGATTATTTTCGATCAGCGCTTGATGGATGTTAGCTTTTGCTTATTTGTATGAAATAGAAGCTTCCACATTCGAAGGGAAATATTTTTCGATTTCATTCCTTTTTTCCATCCTTCTTTCTTCATTTTTTCTTGCTTTCTATTTCTTATCATTCTTATCAACTAACTTATCATTTCAACTTATCTATCTACCTTCACTTCTCAATAATTCCTTCCTTCCTTCCTTTTATTATTTTCTCTTATAAAACGGGAAAAAAAGAGAAATGAAAGAAAGATTGTGGCAAAATGAATAAATTGAACATTTTATACTTAAATAATTTTTATATTTTATATTATCAACACTTTTCTGATTGTTATCTTTTATGCATTTGTTCTTATTATTTGTTTTCGACAATTATAAAATAATTTTAATCAAAATTCACTGATTATTGAAATTTATTTAAATCCTTTTTAAAGCATAAAAAATATGTCTTTTTCAATTATTATTTGCAGCATTAGATGTCGCTATGAGCTTCAATGAAGCAACAAATGTTAGATTTATTATTCAAATTTTTACAACAGATTATTCAAATTTGTAAAATGGTAGCAGTTTAATTATTAAAAATATGGTTAAGTTAGATTTTTTCTAAAAATGATATTTCTGTTTTAATAATGAATTTCATTATTAAACTTAACTAAAGATTAAAAATTAATTAACTAAAAAAAACTAAAAATAATTAATGCAAAAAAATAAAATTTTATTGCTATAAAAATTTTATTGACTTTGAAATATTAACGAGCATTGCAACCACGTTACCAATTACTTGATTAAAATTTACATTTTTCATTTGATGACCTTACATAAATTACCATTTTAATTATTGTACGTTAATTAATTATCTTAATTGACTCATTCTACACTATAATAAAACTAATATATCGGATAATAAAATACCGAATGTAATAAACAGTAAACTTGAAATGTCAAGAATGTCAAAAAAATGTTATCTGTTGCTTAATTATTGCTTTTTAAATGAATATTTGAAATTATAAAAGTCAAAATGAAAGAAAATAATATCAAAATAGGCTAAATTAATCGTAGTTATCCTCCAAAGGAAAAAATTTATTACTATTAATTCAATTAATTTATTTTAATTTGCTTCTCAGTGGATAATAATAATATCGAAATGAAATTAAAATGATATTTCGATGAATTATGAATTTTGAGTTGAAGGAATGGAAAGAATAATTGGTTTAAATTGATAATAATATTAAATGATTTATTTTTTTAAAACTATCTTTAAAAAAGTTCTATCGAATTAACAATTATTTCTTCGTTCTCTTTTTCCACTTTTTTTTGCATTTAAATTTATTGATTTAGGGAATTTTTTTTTTTGCGAAAGTCGAACATAAATTTATTGTCTTTTTGCAAATAACACAGACTTTGTTAACTACTCTGTTGTTATTCATGAAATGCTCAAACTTTTTATGGTTCTTTCATTTTTTACATTAAACATAGAATTTTGTTAGTGAATAGATTAAACTTATCAAATTTAATGATAACAGTCTTTGATAGCACTTAATATTAAAAATCAACGATAATTTTTAATTTCCTAAATCTTTTATTAAAACATATTCATTAATATTTGCTGATACAATATTTTTTTCAATTCTTTCTCAGTGAATAATTCATTATTAATTTATAAACTTTCTTTTTCTCCAGAATTCTTTTCCTAAAATTATTATTGAAATAATTAGAATTTTTGAAATATTGATTAGATTTTATTTTCCTCAATGATTAGTTGAAATTTTTGAAATATTGAATGCAATAAAAAGAATTTACAGCGTTTCTTTGACCGTTGTAAATGTCCAAACCGACGACAATTGTTTGTTTGTTTTTGTTTGGAACATTGAATCATTGAAAAGACTTTGTTCCAATTGCTCGTACACAAATATTTCAAAGAGATTAACAGATGTTTGTTTTATTTTCTTAAATTTTTCAGCTACATCTGCTAATACATTTGACTCCATTTATAACATTTAAAACTTTGAACTAAACTATAAACAACTGATAATGTTCACATTATCTACTGGCATTATATCAGTAGAAATATATTATTTGAAAATAAAATACATTTGATAGTTTTATTTATATTTACAACATCCTATATAATTCTGGCATAATATCATTTTCGGTAGGTTTTATAATTAATTCAAGTACAAAGATCAGATCATAAATGCCGGACTATAAGGTTGCTTTCATACATTTCCAGATATTAAGTTGTTTTTTTTTTTGAATTATTTTTGTTTCAGAGAATTATTTTTGATATCATTTCTATATATTTTAATTCCTCTCTCTCTCCCTCCTTCTCTCTCTCTCTCACGCACAGTATTAAATTCCTTTCTCATCCATCTTAAGATATTTGATTGCTTTTCATAGATCAAATCTTCTTTGCCTATATCCCATGGTATTGAGTTGCATTATTGTATTTCCGGATATTTGGTTATTTTCTTGTATTTCCGGATTTGGCTACTTTCTTAAATTCGCATGTTTCCGGTTGCTTTCTTATATTTCCGGATATTTCATTGTTTGTTTGTTGTATAAAAATATTTCACCAATTGTAGCATAAAAATACACGTTTAAATGAAAAATTTCCAATTGAAATTTAAGATATTTTTCATTCTAACTTTCAAGTTGAAATAAGAAAAAAGCAAAAAATTCTTTTCAAATTTATAAAATGTGAATTTATGACAAAAATATTTTTCTTCATTTCAAAATGCTCAAAAGACATAAATTACAAGCCATCTCAGTTATATAAAGCTTATGCCAATGCGCAAAATATTAATTTACTTTTTATGACATTTCAGCCTTATGGCGACAATATGACAGTATGAATTGCTAAATTTGTTTCAAAAAACAAAAATTATGCAAAATTTTTTCAGCTTAGTTAACAAATTTGACATAACTTTTTTGTTAATATAAAAGTTATATTCAATTAATCAACAAATACGATAAAAAAAGGCATTTTACCGCAATTTTATTGAGTAATTAGACTACGGTTGAAAATTTTTTCGAAATATAAAATTGGAATGTAATAATTAGATCTAAAATATTCTTAAATCCAAATCGTTGTAAATCATAACTTTTAGCCGTGTGGCGACAATATGACAGTAAGAATTGCCAAAAAAAAATTTAAAAATGGATTGTTGAATACAAATGACTAATTTAAGTAATCATTTGCAAATGTTTTTTTTCTTTTTAAAGAATTAATTCAAGTATTTCAAGCGTTTCCTCGTTTTTATCAATTATCAATTATTAATTCTATTAATTCGTATTGTAATTAGAAATATTTTTAGATTCAAATTAAATTCTAATTATTGTAATAGAAGCAAATATTTTCATTTGATTTTTAGAGCACTAATTTTTTCATTTTCAACAATTATTAGCTATAAAATTAATTGGCATAATTTCACGATTTGATAAAGTTTATTTACACAAACATTTTAATTGGGAATAATTTAAAAGTTTTTCTTTTTGAATTATTTCCACAAAAAGAAACGTTCACGTTAAAAAAGAAATAGAAAAAGTAATCAATCGAAGAAAAGTTAAATTCAAATTATTTTATACTTTCATGAGATTTGAAAATTTATTTTAAAAGTGTATTTTAAGAAAAATTCGGTTACACAGTTTGCAGTTTTTACTTATGTACAATTTAAAGTCAGTTTTTGAATCTTTTTTGGTTTTTCTTATTTTTGTTTTAATTTTTAATTTGTAGCTAATAACTTTTAATATTTTTTTTAATTCAAAATTGCAAACGTTTGCTTCCTTATTTATCTTTAAAAGATTACTTTTTTCTTAAATTTTAATACAACAATTATTTTTTTTAATTGAGATTAATTGGATCAAAGAGGATGAAAATGATAAATTCTTACAGCGATAATGGAAATAGCAGCAATGATATTATTTTTTCTAAGTATTTTAAAATCAAAATAAATTATATTATAATAATGCAAAAAGAGAAAAGGACAAAAAATTAAAAATTAAATTGGACTTTATTAAAATCATCTGAGTTCTCTAGCTTTATGCATTTCAGTTTACATTCATTTATGTGTAATATAATTTGATTAATTAATAACAAATTCTTTTTTAGTTCCATTTTTCATCCATTATTCAAATTATTTATTTTTTTTTCGGATGAAACAAATGCAATGTTACAAATAAAAATTCTTTTTATCTTCTTCCACCACATTGACCTTTGACATTATATTGTTTTGTTTTTCCTTTTTTATTTAAACTTGAAAGTTATTTGTATATAAAAAGTTGAAGGGAAGAAATCAAATTAATTATTTTGATTAAAATTATTCTCATTAAATTGCTAAATTTAAGTAATTAAACTTCTATACAACTCTGTTTTAATTGATAAATTATTTGAAATGACAAAATAATAAAAAGTCAATAATAAAGCAAATACACTATGAATACAAGAAAAATAAGACAAAAAAAGAGAAAAAACATAAACGATCATATAAATAGCTGAAAAAATTAAATTACATTCAATTGCGATAGAAATTTTCAAAAGTTGGATTTATTGATGGAATAGAAAATCGATTCAAAGAACTTTTTTATTAAGTTATTGAGTATGTCAGTCATACAACAATTCAAAAGTTATCGTTAATTAAAATCGATTAAAATGATATACAATAACGATAGATATTTTTTGAAATAAATTTTTAAGTTTTACTAATATATTTGTTTGATAGCAAGCAATGGAATGCATTGGCATTTGATGTAATTAATTGTTAATTTAGATGGATGCAACTTGAAATTAGTTCAATTTACTTATTAAGGGCTAAAGACTAAAGTTAGTTGAAATTTAGTTGAAAAGAAAAAAGTGAAAGTATTTAAAATTGTTTTTTTCCTACCAAACTTGCAAATCATTTACATCGCTAAAAATTGAAATTAAGCTTTCGTGAGAATTTTCACATCCATGAATTATAAACAGTTGAGGATACTTAGGAAAAGTGGGCTTGATTATTGACTCTTACAAATTTAAAATTAAATTTCATTTCTCTTTATGTAAATCAAAATGTGAAGTGTAAAGCTCATTGATGCCTTCTTATGCTATCGCTGCAGTTTCGTCAATTTTTGAATCTAAATAATAATTTTTAAAAAATTTTTATGTTTTTTTTTAACAAATTTTATGTACCATTTTATTTCTAATTCCATCACATAATGATGTAATTTCCTGCTTAATGATTAAAGAAAGTTGTTTTTAATTGAAGTAAACTCTTCATTTGAATTGAAAACTTTCTTTCAACAAAACATTGAATATAATTTTTTCAGTTAAATTTTAATTTAGAAAATTGCTTGATTATTTCAATTTTTTTAACTTTATTTCTTTTGCACATTAATTAGAATGGATAATTTCTTGAAGTAGTAAATTATATGCATGAAGCACCGATGATGTAAATACTGGAAATAAAGTAATAAAATTAAAATTAAATTACCCAAATATATTACTTTTTTAAATAAATGTTGGATTTGTTGAAATATGATTAAGCAATTGTTTAGATTTAATTTTCTTCACTAATCGTTAAATTTTTATTGGCGAAAAAAGCATTCAGTAATTAAGTTAGTATCAGATTAAGAATGCTTGTGTTTTTGTTTGTTCGAATGGATGTCAACAAAAACAAATTTCCATTGCTGTCATACAGAATTAATTTTAATACAGTAAACATTTTTGAATTAATTCATCTTTCTTTTTTATTTCTTCTTTCGTCTTTCGTTTCGTCATTAATAATTCCTTTCCAGACAAAATGACGAAAACTTTTTTTTCAGATAGTTTATTATTTCTGATAAATTAATTTTATTTCACAGAAGTTCCCGCGAAATCTCATTACCACTGGTAGATTTACTCTGATCCCTTTTTTTCCAGTATTATTCTCAAAAATAAGTAATTAGGAAGATATTAAAAGATGAAGAAAATAGAGCAAATATTTCATGAATTTCTCGAAAATAATGTCATAAAATAAGTAATTAGCACTGATTTATATCGTCGTATGAAAATCTGATAATTCAATAATTTGCAACTTTTAATGACGTGAATACTTACGCTTTTTTTTTTTAACCTACACGTAACGTATTGCTAGACAACCGTTTGTAACTCAATAAAAATGACAACTAGCTTAGGTATTTCCTCTTTACCTGAAAAAATGGTTAATAGTACATAAACTGAAAGATAGTGATTAAAAAATCTATGCTAATATTAATTAAGAAACAAAAATTTAATTTGATCTCAAAATTGATTATAATTTTTTTTTTTTTTTTTGAATATTAATTATCAATAGACGATAAAATGCATTTCAGAATAGATATATTTTCTTAATGATAAAGTCTAACCCACAAAGAGTTTAAAAATAAAAATTGATTAAACTATTTAATTACAGAATGTGATAAGTTTGATCTGATTGGAACGCAAATATCGTAAAATAATTAGAAAATTAAGATAAGTTAATAACTTCCTGGAAAACTTGATGAAAATCGCGGTAGCGGGGGAACACTGCTATCAAATATATCAGTAATAATCAATAAACATTATTCAAAAATTTTGTTTATCTAAAGATTTACTTATTTTCATTAGAAAGTTTCTTAAAATTTACTCTTTATCCCTGTGACGCACTGTGAATGAAATAAGCAAAATAAGCGGAAAATTCTTTCAGCAAATTCTTTCATGAATAAAAATTTCAATAATTCTTCAAAATACAACCAAATGGAATTTCTTTTGAAAGCGTAGAATTTTCAATTTTTTCTCGAAATGTTAATGATGAGATTTTATGTCACAGATATTGCGCGCTATAAACAAAAACGAATTTTTTGAAAATTTCAGAAATTCATTTCAATTTTTAAACAAACAGTGCAATTTTGTTTTTTGAATTAAATCTTTTATTTGTGCACTTAAAGCTTTAAATTTTGATAGTTTTAAGAGATGCACATTTATTATTATCATAAATCCTTAATTTGAAACTTAAAAAGTTTACTAAAATGATAAATGTCAAAATGAATTTGTATTTAAAAATAACTTTTTTTCAAAAAGTGCAGCGATAAGGATTGAAAGGGCAAATTTTAGTATTTTACTAAAGCAAATTACTAAATGCCATTAAATGTTATTTTAGATAATTGTGATAAATTATCTAAAATTGTATGTTAAGATTATTTTCATTACAACCATTCTACTTTGATAAATGAAAAATCCTTTTTTTTTTTGCTTTTATTATATTTCTTTTTATTATTTAGTTTGTGCTATTCCAAATTTTATCGAAAATTAATTTTACTATTTTTTTAAAACTTTTATACTCAATATTGTAGTATTTTGCATAAAATGTATGCTAAGTTAAATTTTATTTGAATTAATAATTTGAGCAAATTTTATTTGCATTCTATTAAATTTTAATAAAATTGTTTGTTTTGGCTAAAAAAATCGGTATGTTTCCATAGTTAAGTTTAACTTCCCAAATTAACTTGGAAAAAAAACAGCAAAAACCTAAATATTTACATTAAACTAAGAATTTCTATATATTTCATCTATTTTATGATTGATCGATTTAATTTGCTACTGTTTACAATAATTGATTTTAATTGAGGAAGTTAGAATTTAAATTAGAACTGGAAAAACTTCATTCTTACCTTGAAAATTGCATTTTTTTTCTATTTGAAAACACAAACAAACTTTTTCGAATTCTAAATGGAAAGTTTTGATTTTCTATGAAAAAAAATTTTTTTTTTCTTAGAGTTCTATGAGAATTAATTAACGAAATTATTAAGTAATTAGGAGAGAAAATTAGTTTGTTCAGGAATAGAAGAAATTTTGTAAATTTCTAAGAAACATTAATGCCTCAGCAAATTTGGTATAAAATGAATGTGTATGAAATTGGCAGAATTTAATCAAATTTAAATAAATAAAATGATTCAAATAATTTTTTTTTTAGTACCAAGATGGAAATTCAACAATTTAAACTATTTCCGGAGAATTGTGAAAAAAAAATTTTTCCCATTTCAAATCCATTATAATTTCTCAAATTTCTCAAACTAACTGAATTCATATTGAAATAGCAATTTAAAAATGTGACAAATGATATACGAGAAATTTGAATATGGTAGTAGCATCCTCTCATATCTCTTTTATAAACAACAACATTATCCGATTTCTGAGAAAGTCTTTAAGTGTTGCATTTTAGCTTTCATTTGTTGATCGATTTACTAGTACCATCGACCACTTAGCAAACAAAATATGATAGAAATTAGCCTATGCCTATTATAGCCTAGAATTTTCATCAATTATATATCAGAATTAAAGTGGAAAAATAAAATGGAAAAAAAGCAAATGCAATGCAGCAGCATTTCAATCCTTTCAAAATTTTAATTAGTCCAACGGATTTAATTCAATTAGCAAATATACATTACTGCTTGACTAACTTTCAATAAATAATTCTCGTAACAATTTGAAGTAAAAATGCAATTTAATTTCATACACACAAGCAAACAATAAATTATTTTAAAGTTTTCATAGAACTAAATAAATAGCTGTAATTGAATAATAATACTATAACTAGTTGCATTTCTATCTTCTCCAATTATGTTATTTTTTTTTTATATAGAAAATTTACAAATAATTATGGTAAAAGTTTAAAATTGAAATGAAATCAAATTAAATTAAAATTTCGGCTTCCTTTTTTCTTTCTCTTCTTTCTTCATTTTCAACATTTCAAACTAATTCATTTCATAATTCATTGCTTTTTATAAAATTGTTTTTCATTTCTTTGCACCAATTAGTAACAAGTCATTTTAACTATACGCTTAATAAATTTAATATTATTTTCAATTTTTTTTTTTAAATATTCTGTCAATCATATTTTTCATTTCATTTTTTTTGTTTCTCCCTTTTCTCTTTCTTTTTCTTCTTTTGTTACTGTTGTAGTCGTCATTTTTTGAATGAAATATTAGATGAAATTTGAAATGAAATATTAGTAAGGAATTTCCCATCCTTCTAAATTATTAAAAATAAATTGTTTGTGTCACAGATTTGAATGAGTGAATCTTTTAGCAATGCTTTCTCTTTACTATTTTCCATCATCACATTTGACTTATTTGTTTTTTATTTTGAAAAAGAAGGCAAAAAAAGGAGGAGAGGGAGGGAAAGAGAGAGAGAAAAAAAAGAAAGGAAAGGAAAGAAAAGGAAGAAATGAGAAAAATACTTTCAAATAGCCCTCACAACTAATTTTTTTTACTTACTTCAGAAAAATATGCTATTCAAAAAAAGATTTCTTTTTCTTTCTTACGAAAAGCCTTAAAATCAATGATAAGCTATTAAGTGCTACAGTCCTTTAAGAAAAAAAGAATCATTGAATTTGCAAAAAAAGAAAATTCTTTAAAAGGGAACAAAAAAAAAAAGAAATTTAACAAGAAAAGAACGAAATAAGATTAAAAGAAAGAAAGAAAGATGATTGGTAAGAAGAGAGAGAGAGGGAGAGAGAGAGGAAAAGGATAAATAGAAATGATTGAATTGTCGAATTGGTTTCGATTTGCAAGAATGAATGCCTCACTGAGATATACGAAGAGGGACCTAAAAATATCCAAAAAGGAAAAGGGCGGCGTTATTATCATTATTTTTCATCCTTTCTCTCTCTCCCTCTCTCTCCCCTCTCCCTCTCTCCCTCTCCCTCTCCCCTCCCCCTCTCCCTCTCTCCCTCTCTGTCTTATCATCTTTCAATCTGATATATAAATACAAATATAAATACATTTACATATATACACGGATTCATGTATATCGGTATTGAATATATTAATTCAATTCATCCGGAACGGATTCTTTTCAATTTTCATAAATTTTCATCAAAATTATTTATTGGCTGATATTATTCTATTATTATTGCAACAAAACTTTTACTATTCATTTCAAATTTTAAAACTAATCAACTGATCAATTACTGATTATCAGTTCTTCTATTTCAACTTATTATTTAATCAGTTAAATCATACATTTTATACTTTTCCCATCCTATCGATCTACAATTTTCCTTTTTGTATTTTAATCGAAAGGGAAAAAGTATTGGAACAAAATGCATGTGCGATACTTACAGCACCTGCAACAGGGTACAGTGCAACGATTTCCGATACCGTTTACCGGAACGGTTGATTCAGTTCGAAGCAGCACAATACGGTTTGTTCACGTTTCGTTTTTATTTTTTTTTTCAATCAAATTTCAATAATCTTAAATCATTTTAATATTTACTCCATTTTATTAATTTAGCATGAATCACTAAACAAATTTCATTTTCAATTTTTGACCAGATGGTTAACAAATGTCTGATTAGAGGATATGTTTGAATAATTCTCAAAATTTTATTGCTTTAAAATATTTTCTTCTCATTGTATCATATTACTCTAATCTATTTAATCCTTTGTAATTTTATTTAAAGCTATTTTTATCTTTTTAAATAATATAGAATTATTGCTTAAAAAACAGAGAGGCATCAGGTAGTTTATTTCAAATTTAAATAGAAAGATTTAAGTGCATGAAATTAGCGATTGAAATGAATGATAAGTGAATCAGCAATTTCATATATGAAATCATTTTAGCATATACCTTTTTCTCATTCCTTTGATAAGTAAAATGATATCCAGTAATTTAATTTCTTTTAAATAAGTATAATAACTTTAAAAATAAGCATGATAAATTTTAAGAAATTCAAAAGTAACTATTTATTTTTCAATATATTTTCATTAACAATATTATTTTCATATAATATTTTGTCGAAATTGACTAATTGAATCTGTTTTTGAACCTTATATTTAATTCAAATTTAATTACAAAGCTAATATAAAATATGATCTGAATATTATAACCAAAATATTGTTTCGAATAGTTTCTTATTATTAAAAAATGTGAATTTTGCTCAATTATGCTGGCAATAATAAGAAATCAAATATAATACATGAAATTGATATAATAAAATTTGTACGCTCTATTAGAACTGGCATATGATAAAAACTTTTTTTTTGCATATTTTTGATTGAATTTAATTTCTAACTTATTTGAAAGTAAATGTTAATCCATTTACATCCACCAATGGAAGAAAATTTTCATTTAATAATTTTTCTTACAACGGATGCCATTTTATTTTTCTCATTTCCAATAATTAAATTTTTAATTTTCAAAAATTTTCTTTTCTGGTATTTTGTATCCTTTAAAAAAAAGGGTAGAATAGAAGGAAGTGTGGGTGATAAGCAAATCAAAAAAAAAAAAAAAATCAATTTTTATGAATTCTGCCTTTCGTCTCATTCAATCAAAAGGATTTAATTTTAAATCCTTTAGCTAAAGCATTTTACATTTCAATAATTTCATTTGCAAACGATCTTTATTTGAAAGAATTGCTAATTTAAAGCTTGGCTAATTCATAAAATATTCCTCGGTTTTATCCATTATTGTTGCAAAAATGAAATTTAACAAACCATTCGGAATGTCCGTTTTTCATCATCAAAAAAAAAAAAAAAAATGTCATCAAATTGACATTTTTTCTTCTTTACATCTAAGAAACGAAAAATAAAATGATGGATATTTGCAAAAAGAAAAGAAAGAAAAAAATGGAAGCTATTATATGAATTCGTTATCACTATATCATGGGTCAATAGATCCATTATCACTATATCATAGGTCATATTTCAGGTCAACGGATCCGTTATCATCACATTACAAATCAATGGATCAATTAACATCAATAAATGATGATGAAAATGAGTTAGAATCAGTCCCATTACCAATACAAACATTTTTATGGCGACAAACAAAGTATCATTGACTTTTTTTTTTCATACAATATTCAATTTACTTTTACTTTAAATGTGTAACATTTATTTGCAAAAATTGAAAATTAATTTGAAATTTAAATTATAACAAAATTTATAACTGAAAAGAAAAGAGAGAATATGTATGAAAGATTTTATAACTGAAATATTAAATAGCATTAAGATACATCGAAAAAATTGAGTTTGTTTTCACACTTTTATTTTATTTATTCTTTTAAATTACATTTCTTTCTATAAAATAGCATTAAATTTCAGTCCATTCTTGGGTGCAAAAATTGGTAAACTTCATGAGGCATCATGTGTGGTAAGTATTTCAATGCTTTCAAAAGTTGTTATTGTGAGATTTAATCTTTTAGACAAGAGACTTCTGATTAGATTTGAAAAGAAAAAAAAAAAGCTCATTAATCCGAGATGCAGAAAGATCGGAAGTCTCTAAATGTATTGTAATAGGCTGAAATTAAAAAAGAAAGTGTATTTTTCAAGAAAAATCTTTTATAATCATTTTATATACATCAAAATATGATTTCAATTTTTTTTTTAAAGTATTTATGAATTAAATTTAAAAAAAAGTTTAATAATAATTGTCAATTGATAAGTTTTAGCTAATGAAATGAACCAATTAAGCAATCCTATGTTAAGGAAATATTTGCAATATTTGATAAAATTTTAAATTATTAAATTTTCAGACATTTGAGCGAGTTGTTGTACAAAATATACTTCATGGACTTAGTCCATCACTTTCCGATGCTATTAATTCCATTTCACGTTGGCATTTCGTACGTGCAACATTTCCACATATTGTACAAGTAAGTAAACATTTTTTTTTTTGCGCTTACTTAAAATTTTGACAACATATAACAAAGTGGTATAATTTAACGTTAAAAATAACTATAATAACGTATTAAAGTAAAGTATAACTTAATTTAAGCGTTACATACGTGTTACATGCTTTGAGATATGTTTTAAAAAAAAGGAAAAGAAAGAAGAAATTTTATTAAATTTTAATTAAAATACAGTGTTGTGCATCGTTATTATCGGAAGCAATTAGTCGAGATGGTCTACCAATGAGTGGGTCATTAGCTAAAATGTTGTATATATTGCATTGGCTTCTCCTTGATTCAGCTAATGAATGTTATGATGTTGAAAGTAAAAAGGTATGATAGATTATCTTTTATCTTCTTCTTAATCACTTAATTATTTTAATTTCTATAATTTAATATTTTAAATTCAATTAACTAACAACTAGCATTAATCGTTACACTTGCTAGTGGAATTGTGAAAATGAAATAATTTTACTAATTAAACATCGTTGCAATTACTACTGTATCAGCAATTTTTTGATACAAAATAGTAATAAATATATTACTTAGATCTTTTTTTTTCTTTTCTTTTGCTAGATTTTTCTAATTTGTATATAATTATATATATTTTAGATAAAAATAATTGGAAAAAATAATTTTTTTTTCGATCGAAAATATCAAACTTATTACTTTTTAAAAATGAATTGTAGCTGAAAAATTTCCAAGTATTCAAAAGACTTTTTTTGCTTGTAATTAAAAATGAATAATTCTCTGTGTCACAATCCGATTGACAAATAATAGAATTAGTTGAAGAAGCAGTAAATCACATTTCACTAAGCAAGCAATTACTGCATATGATTGATTGAGGAATTTACTATCATTAAAAAAGTATGTTCGAAGTAATTCGAATGTCCAAATAATATTTGCAAAACTTGTTAGATAATTACTTAATTCATTTCTAAATTTCGAGGAAAATTTACAAATTTACAAAGCAGATAATTTGGATGCAATTATATTCTTTGATATATGTTTGATTGTTAATTTCTGTTAATCATTCATTTTAATGTTTGTTAAAATTTATCAGTAAATATGATATAAGCATTTATCAGTGATAATAAGAATAGATAAAAATGCACTGAGAGATATTTCTATTATTTTTAGAAATTACACACTATATGATAAGTTCAAGAAGAATTTATTCAAAATAAATTTCTTGATCAATTCTAATAATCGATTGATTGTAAAGTTAAAATGTTATGAAATGACAGCAAAGACTTATCCCAGTGATTGAATTCTTTTTTGATCGATTTTTTTTTTTCAAAACCTCAGGGATTTCACATAAAATTTTTAAAAAATTGTTTGCTATTTTCTCCAATTTTCGTAAATTCTTATCTGTCAGTGAATATTTCTATTGTGAAACTTCTTATTTAGTATTGATATATAAATAAGTTCAAACTTTTTTTTCATAGCTGCAAAATGACTATCAAATTTCTATTTATTCTTCTAAAATTTTTTAAAATTCAATTTTACTCTAAAGGCAGTTGTGAAGCAGATTTCAGTATGAAATTAACAAAGAAGAAGAGAGAGTGAATTAATTTTATATTTAGGCTTAAGAAGTGTTTTCTCAATTTATTTGTCGTTTATAAATAATCTTCAAGACTGATGCATAATTAATTTTGACGCTTCGTCTTTTATTCATATAATGATGAGTTTATGATTGAAGCTTAAGTGATGCATTTGATAGCTGCTAGCTAGGTGATTATATCATTAATTATAATCAATAAACAAAAATTTTTTTTATAGAAAAAAGTATGTTGTGTTAATTTTATAAGCAAATTTTCTCTAAAATTATAAATACTTTTGGATTAAACAATTATTATAAAAATAAAATGAAATTTAATAAATATTTAAAAAAGAAAATTGTAATTTTAGGAATTTTATGAGAATTAATGAAGAATGTTAATTCCTTTCATTCAATTTTAACATACAAAATAAAAATTTATTATCACAAAATTACTGTAATTTTATAAAACTGAAACATATTATTAATCAATGAATATTGGCAGCAACTATAAAACAAATTTACGAAAGCTATTTTAAATCAAATAATTTAAAATTTCAAAATCGATTTGTTTTGCTTTAAACTCATTAGAATTTCACAAAAGTTAATTCTAGACTTAAAACTTTTAACTAATATAATATTTGTCTGGAAAAATTCATTTTATAGCAACTTCCAACCTTTAATGCGAAATCAAAATTTCGATATTCTTTATGTCAGCTAAATTATGATTGACAGAAGCGAGACGAATAGTCCATGCCATTTTATTTTTAAAAACTTCAGCAGTATGTTAGAAACTCATTCAAAATTATCAGTTCATTCCAGTAAAAATTTCAATTTTAAGAATTTCATGAGAATTAATTGAGAATGTTAATTTTGTTCATTCAGTTTTTATCATACGAAACAAAAGTTTGTTATCACAAAACTACTGCAAATTATATGAACTAAAATAGATTTGTTATCACTTTTTTTTCGAAATTCTTCAAAGCAACAGTATTTTATCAATGAAAATTATCATTTTTTAAATGGATATAAAAAATAAATAATTTTAGAGTTTAGCCGAATCAACGGATTTTTCACCACATACCATACGACAGTATGCATTTTCAATTAACAGTATACAATTATTCGTATATATGATTACTCCATTATTAAATGTTATCAATGAAAAAGATTTAACATCAAATTTTCGTCTAGAAAGTGGCTTAAAAATTTGGCAATCGCTTTGGCAGGTAAAAATTATTTCAATTTTTTCCTATCCAAATATATTAGTATCACAAAATTCATTATTATATTGAAAAACAGTAGTACGTTATTTATTTGTTTTTTTTTGCGTCTATCATTATCATTTTTATCATTTAAATTAACTAACCTATTATTTGTATTATACTACAGTATCGACAACCGGAAGTATTATGTTTCTGTGCTCCGGTAAAACAACGCCGTATACATCTTCCATTTATAACGATGGTCAAGAAAGAACAGCCAACTTCTGCAGTTCAAGGAATTTATCTTGGTATAAATTTAAATGATAAACTTTCATATTTAATATCAAATATCACAATAGTATTATCAATTACTATTAAACATAGTAATAGCTAATTTTATTGCTACAACAATAATACCATATGATTTAATGATTCTAATTAACTTACAAAGGTATGAAAGAAGTTTGATTTCACTTTTGAATGGATAAATTTAAGTCTTTTATTGGTTATATATGATGTTAAAATATCGTTAAAGACTGATACTTTCAACTTTTATTCTCCTCCTAAGTTAAAATAATCGTTAATGTTTGATAATATTTGTAAATGAGAAAACTTTAGGCGATGAAGGTGAAACAATATCACGGCGCTTGTCAAACGTTCCGGCTCAAATTGCCAATCCTCCGCCATACAGCAATGTACCACCGCCTAAACCACCTCGTCCTTACTTGGCGGTTTTGTCAAGTTTGAGCAAGCAAAAAGAAGGTGGAGAAGCCGAAATTCCTGCAATTCAAGTATCCGCTACCTCAGGCTTTGATCGACAACAACAACAACAACAACAACAAATGTTATCGATAAAAAAAGTAATACTCCAAGAAATCCATCCATTATTATACTCATAAAATAAGAGAATGAACAAATAAATGAAGAATTTTTGATTTAAAGTAAAAATTTTCCTGAAATATTTTGGAAATTTTACAAGACTTTCAAATCATTCTTTCATATCTTTAATGTCTTAACAGCCAAATAATTTGGAAATTAGTCGATCAAGTGCAATTGTTCGAAGTGTTAGTGATTATCATACAAGTGATATTCCACGGATATTTACAAAAAGTCATACTACAGCATTTGATGAGACATCTCCAAGTTTGTTTTGTAATTAACTACTTAGATACTTCTTATAAATGATAAATTTACTAAAAAGACTAATTAAGCTGCAGGAATTCCAAATATTTAAGACAACAGAAAGTTTCATAGAATTTTTTGCTTAGTATTAAATACTCCTAACTTTTTCCTGTTTCTATTTTCAGGTTCATACAAGGGAATGAGAGAACTTGACGATGCACTCAATTTTGTAGATGATAAATCGCTTAGCAATGCAATGGATGATGCGGAAGTATCTGCGGAAAAAGCACCATTAGTAGCATTGCAGGAAATATGTTCCGGTATTTCAGCAGATTTTGAAAACACTTCACATAGTGCTTGTGAGGTGGTTAACTTCTCAGATTTTTTTTTTTTTCAAATTTTAAATTAAAATAAAACAATGAAGTATTATCGTTGTTTAGAAATTTTGGAAGAAATTTTCGAATCTTTTTTTTTTTTTTTGTAATATCCCAATACCACAGAAATTATCATAGATAATTTTATTAGTTTTTACTTAGAAGCATTCTGTCTTACATCACATAAATAATTTCTTATTTAAATATTTTACAACATACAACTTTTTTCTGTTGCCTTTATCGGACTTTTAAAAATTTCATTTTAGATTATTTGTGAAAGCTGTCGTTTAGTAATATATCGCAATGGTTCAACAGTAAATGCTTGCAAATGCAACCAACAACCGATCGCTTCACGTTTCAAAATTATTCCGATTATTTCTACAACTCATTCCGATACAATTTCTTTACCGGAATTTAAACAACGTACTGATAAACTACAACGAATTCTCATTTTCGCACTGTTTTCATCGTTTTAAGAAATTCAATTATTTTTAATTTTTTCCTTTTGTGTTTTCTTTTCATTCAATCATTTAAAAATATCGTATGCTAATGGATATTGATTACATTGTAGAGGAGAAAAATTCAATGCTAACCGATGCAACACACATTAAAGCAATAGAAGAAAATACTGAATCGATGAAAGTATTTGATCCGTTGGAAAGTATTTCAGAAGGATGCGATACTATGCAACAACAACAAGTAAAATGGAAATTTCAATCAATTTCTAAAATATAACAAAAAACTGAAAGATTTTATTATAAAATATATGTGAAAGCAAAAGAGAAAGGAGATGGAAAGATTAGAATGAAATTATTTTTTATAAATTATTAATTAATTACAATATAATTAATTGCGATTGCAGTCATTTGTTGATCCACATGAAGCAACGTACATGGACGTAGCTGTCATTCGTTGTCTTCTAATTAAACATTGGGCTGAAAATGGCATTCATTGGGCAATAAAATATTTGTTGCATCGTTTGTTCGAAATTAAAATGTATCGAAATTCACGAACTATCACGTGTCGTTTACGTTCACGTGCTAATTCGATGCCAACTATTCCACATTTGAAACTATATGCTAGCAAAATGGTCTAAGTTGTTTCAATTTTTAGTATTTCATTTTTTCTCGTTTTTTGCTTGGAAAAATTAAAATATTATTATAATTAGATGAAAAAATTATTATTATAATTAGATGAAAAATGAAAAAATTATTATTATAATTAGATGAAAAAAAATTTTTGAAAAATTTTAGGATAATCGCGAAATTGTGAAAGAAATTCAGTATCGTCCACCAACTTGGGATGATTTACAATTAGGGAATGTTGCCAAAAAATTGGAAAAAAGCAAAAATGATAAGAGCAAGCAAAAAATTTCATCTTTTCGACCTAGCAAAAAGTATGCTTTCTTTTAATATCTCAAAGGAATGAACAAAATCAGTCTAAAATCTAAGATTCATATTCCTAAGTTTGGTTCATCCTCAAAAAATTTGTCGTTATGCTGCCATTATCTTATAACTTTTGGAAATTCTCTCTAATTAATGAAAAGAAATGTATTTGAAATAAATCAAACTTTAAATAAAAATTAAAAGTTTGATTAGCAAAGGCCGTAGTTTGTCATTTGATTCATTGCTGCAAACAATGGTTTTGTCAAGACGAAGAGATATGATGACATCAAGGAGTTTCCTCAAAACTCGTAGTAATCGTGGTCATTTGGAAAGAAAAAGGTAAAAAATCTTGTATTTTTCGTTACATATAATTTGATTTAATTTAAATTTTTCTTGAAAATTTTAAAATGGAAACTGAAATTAAATATTTTTGAATTCCTTAAGTAATACAAATTATGAAAAGAGAATAGTTTTAATTAAATGGGCAAAATAGCTCTTTTTTGTTTTCTTTTCGTTTTTTTCTGATTCAAACACCTTTTCTTAATATTATTAACAATATTTGTTTACAGAAGTGATCCTTCAGCAACAAATTCATTTGATTGTCTTTCAATGCGCGACACAAGAAGTGGTTCTGTTAGCGTATTACCTAAACAAACTTCCAATGAACTTAGCACTTCACAATTCTTTCCTGAGGTTTATAAAGTTTGCAAATTACGTTCAGAATTTGTTATTCATTCAGAAATGCTTAAATACACCAAAATGCTACAATAAATAATATGCATTCGAATAATGCTTCACATTATTTTGTCATATTTTACTGAAAGTAATGATTTAATTTATGCCAATTGATTTCTTGAAATTATTTAAATTTCATTTCTCATTATTCATTTTACTTTTAGGCACTTGGAAGTACGAATTTTATCGAACAAAATGGACAAATCAGTTTTATAGTGTTATTAAAAGCAATTTCTTTTGCTATCGAACGACGTTCTTCTGTTCGAATTTATGAATTGGCATTAAATATTTGTGAAAGTTTGCTGGAAATGCCTGAAACGGAATTACAACCATTTTTCAATGATTCTATCAGTATAGTACTAAGGTATTTCAGCTTTTTCTTTCACATACC
Organism: Wuchereria bancrofti; assembly: GCA_005281725.1. Classification (NCBI taxonomy): domain Eukaryota; kingdom Metazoa; phylum Nematoda; class Chromadorea; order Rhabditida; family Onchocercidae; genus Wuchereria; species Wuchereria bancrofti. Next base: position 1,079,806 of record SSBO01000002.1, on the reverse strand, counting down.
GACACATTTTAGTCTTTAGTTAGGATGAATAATGTTCATACTTTTTTTTATTAATTAGATAACTGATTGGAGCTAATTAGATAATTAGATAACTGATTAGAGCTAATTAGATAACTGATTAGGGCCAATTAGATAATTAGATAACTGATTAGAGCTAATTAGATGACTGATCAGAGCTAATTAGATAATTAGGTAACTGATTGGAGCTAATTAGGCAACTGATTAGAGCTAATTAGATAATTAGATAACTGATTAGAGCTAATTAGATGACTGATCAGAGCTAATTAGATAATTAGGTAACTGATTAGAGCTAATTAGATAACTGATTAGAGCTAATTAGATAATTAGATAACTGATTAGAGCTGATTAGATAACTGATTAAAAAATGTCCACTTTATACTCGCTCTGTTGAAAAGGATATGTGCAATGATCAGGGAAATGCGTTGGCTTCAATTTCGTTTCCGACTATAATTCCTGAATCTTAACCGTACTTATTGTAACATTTAAATTGTTACTATTTATCCTATTAAATATAATATATGAAATTCGGAATATTTTCAGGATTTATTTATGGTTAGGTTGTCCACATGGATGCAATGATGGCTTAAACTCACAGCATGGCGATTTCTTGAGAATTAAAGCACGAACTATTCTTGCAATCATTTCTCATATTAATCCGGAAATTTTTTGTAATTTATTGATTAACCATATCGAAGAATATAATGCACAAATGCTAATTGATACATTACATTCCGTAACAGGTTTCTGTAGATGTGGTGTAGCCGGTGAGTATTTCATCAAAACTGTTTACATTTTTCTTGAATTCATTAGTGTAAACAATTTATTTATGTAAGTGATGAGTTTCACAATATAAGTAATGGACTGGACTTATCATTCTATACAGTTCCTGATTTAATCTTTAAACATAATTTCTCTCTTATACTCGTTCTATTACTTAAATATATAATTTCCTGTATTCCTCCTCATTTATTGACTTCATTGTGGAGGAACAATGCAAATTTTACATCTGTACATGTTTTTCAAAGTAAAAATTTGATTTGAAAGACTCATAAAACTACTGGAAATGAATTTTGCCTACATTCTTCCCCGAAAATCAGTGTTGATTTCTGAATAGTTCCATTTCAAGTATTTTATTTCTAGCCGGAATTCATCGTAAACAAAGCGGTTCATCACCACGTCGTCGAAATGTTATATCGGATTCCTCTTTACCTTCATATGAAAATAATTTTAATGAAAGTTTGAAAGGAATTGAGGGAACGGTTATCAAAGTTATACTTAAACCAGTAGTGTCAAAATTGATGAATACAATGGATGAACTTTTGCAGCCCGAAAATATGGTTAGCTTATTAAGCTTGCAATATGCAAACTATTTCCATAAGATTTCAATTTTTGTCATTTTTCAAAGATTAAAATAATTTTGTTTTTTTCTGTTTTTAATTTCACATATTATTTTATGTTTGAAAAAGGAAACATCTAATTTTTTTTCAACATGTGATTGAAATAGTTATAATTATTGCTATTTTTTTTCTAATAATAAATATTGGAAATGTAATATTAATGAAGAATTAGGAAAAAATCCATCTATCATTTATGATAAATTTCAGAGTTTATATCAAGATGTACGACTATTTGTATCATTTATTCAAGAACAACATGGTAATTCATTTAGATGTGTAGGCTTAAGTGCTTTATTAGATGGACGACCACCGGAAAATCAAAGTCAATTCCTTGATGTGTATGTTGTGCAATTTATTATTTTAAAGCTTAGATTAAAATAAAAATTTGACATCAAAAGTATTATTAAATTAAATGTAAAAAAAAAAAAACAAAAAACAAAAAGAAACAATTCATTGTTTTTTTAGCGGTACGTCACAGCTGTATTCTTCCCGTCGGACATCCTTACTGTGTCCACTCCCTGAAATCTTTCTATCCGAACGAAATGCAAAACTCGCAAACAACGATGACAACGAGTAATTATTAGTATAATATTATGCCAAACTTCTTTAGTGTCCTTTCTACACTTTTCCTTTTCTACTCGTAACATTTTCTAATCAAATTAATCTAATTTCATTATCACACAATCACTTCATTAAGCAGTATTGTTGAATTATTTTGCAATACTGTTCAAATGTGAATTAATTTGCCAAACTTAAATTACTTACCTCTATTTATACTTATATAGTAGTTTACAAACATTTTGCAATTTTTGCTTCATCGATAATAAATTGAATTACCTAAAATTATTCATTTATCCTATTACAATACATATGAAAGGTATTGTCATAGCTATAAATTTCCTGAAAACCAAAAAACAGTAAATTATATCATTTTTGTTGTCACCGTTGACTACTGACAATGTCAGTCTAATTTGACTAGAAAATTCTTTGCTTAGTTTATTCTCAATTATCTTAATAAATTACTAAAATCTCGTTCTACAAAAAAAGGTAATATTTGAATTAGATCATTTTAAATTCATCTGAAATCTGATCATCACTTCATAAATTTGATGCTTTAAATGATTTGACCATTTCTCGAAACATTTATTAGTCTTCCATTTCTTGAAAATATGACAAAAGAAGGACACTGATGAAGGATAGCATGTATCTCAATGTTGTTTAATTTAGTCACTTGCACATCGCATGCATACACATGCACACACATACACACACACACATACACATTCACATACATAAACTTTTTAATTAATTAATTAATAAATTTATACACTTGCGTATTTCATGCACCAAAAAATAAAATTTTGATCTTTTTGTTTAGATATTTTTTATTTTATTTGAAAAGATAGCACCATTTAAATATTTTATAAACTTTCGACCATTGTTGATGTTAAAGAGATTGCTTGTTTTTTTTTTTTGCTGTTACTTCTTAGAGCAATGACATTTGAATTTTTAATTCTGTCACCGACCAGTGGTATAGATCGCTCCTCAGTAATCATAAACTTCCGATGAACAGCTTAACACTTTTGCTTATTTTATTTAATAATAGCACAGATAATATGATAGATAATAATATTGATAAATAATTTACCGCTGATAATTTATATAAGCAGTTTATGCAAATTAATAATAATGACGATTTAATAATAATAAAAATTAGTAATGACAATAAGATGGTAATTGACAAACATTTAATAAAAATCTAAATCCTAAATATTGGAGTAAAAAATGAGGAATGGATAAATTTTGAGAAAAAATAAGTCATTTCATTAGTTAGTTTAAAATAGGTGAAAAATTTAATGGCATTACCAAAATAATAGCAAAGTTACTAATAGTTAAGAATGAATTGCTTGTGAAAAATTAAATATCAATTTTTTTGTGTATGCAACTATCTGAATTTATCAATTCGTACACAGAAATTTGATACTTTAAATAATTTAGGATGATAATATTAGTAATTTGGGATGTTATTATAGCTAATAGTAATTGCTATTAACACAAGAAATCATAGTATTTTTGTTTGAATGAATTCTACATAATTTTAATTTTCGTTGTTTTAAACACAAAAATGCAAATTTTCCACGATATTTTATTTTGTTTTTTTATTTACTGTATTGCATATCATATCATACAGTTTTTATGCATAAAATTTGCAAAATTTACACATTCCATTCGAATGTATTTTTTTTAGGATTGAATTCAAATCGGATAATAATAGCGAAGATGAAAGTATACGATCAAGTATTAGTGGTACAGCAGGACCGACACCGATACATACCCGTGAATCTGCTTCCTTGAGAAGAGGATTATTTAAAAAACGTGAAAAAGTATTTTGTTAATTTATTATTCAGTTACTCAAATTACAATCATCGATGGTAATTTGAATAATTATCAAAATACTATGAATATGATGAATTTTGTTTTCATTCTATATTAAGCAAAAGTTAACTTTTTAATAATTTCCTTAAAAAAAGGAAAAAAAAAACTGAATTAAAAATATTACCAAAAGTAATTTTGACATATAATTTTAGGAACTGTTATTTATTTTGAATCTTTTTGTCATTTTATGCCTTTTTTTTATGGCAGCAGTGATTTATTTTTGTGATTGTAGTAACAGTTGTGATTTATTTTTTAAATCTTTTCGTACTATCAACGTATCAACGTAATATGATCCGTGTTTTTATACGCAGCATACGTGTACTTGAAGTACGTGTACAAGTAACATTTTGACATACAATTCCATAGATGATTATGCATTTAACTTCGCTTTCACTGATAGAGCTTAGCTTATTAAATTGAAATTTAGACTTAAATTAGAAACGTACACTCTTAAAATAGCAATTTTTTATTTTATTATAAAGGAATTGCAGATTTCAAATACTGATGAAAGTGATTTGGATTCTTCACCTTCTACACCAAAAAATATACAAGGAAGTGATGAAGTGACTATTGCAAGCTTATCTGCCTCACCTTTGTTACCTCTAAATGTTGTGAAGAAACGAAGTGGTGGAAAACTTCATTTTGGTAAATGGCAATTAGAAAAATTATTCGCTACAAATTTCTACTTGCTTTAAACATTTTAACCTTTTTTTTTTTTTACTGAGACATTGTGATTGAAATTGTTAAGGGATAATTTCAATAAAAAAGAAAAGAAAATAGAAGCACAATGAACTGATTGAATAAATTTTTTTGATTATTTTAATTGAATATATTCAGCAATATGAAAACTAATATTTTTGGCTTCTATTTTCTTTTTCTTCATTGAAAATATGCTTTAAGTCGGTTCTACCACTACCAGCAAATTGTTTTAAGTCATAAATTTTGATAATTTTTATAATTAATATGCGATAATAATTCTTTTTATTAATCAGACTTCTAGAAATTCGTATAATTGAGGTTAGTACAATGATAAAGCGTAAATTATGTATTCTATCTAGCTTTAAATTAATTTGAATATCAAAAGAAGAGGTATTTCTTTTAGAACAGTTCGAAATATTCACGTTTAATTATTATTGTTATTCATTTAGCTTTGAACTTGCTAAAGTCGTCAGTACGATCTGACAATAATGATGAAATTGGTTCAGATGGCGAAATAAATGATGATGATAAAAGTCAGGTAAATGAAAGTTTTGAAATTTACATTAAAGTAAAGAAAACGATATTTTTTTAATCGAAATTTTAGGCAAATTTGAAGTTGTTATTCTATCAATTTCAACTTAATTTCAATTTTTTATATCGCAACAAACATATTTATTTTGAATACTCATCATTGAACACTTGAATACTTGATTATCAAGTACTCATCATTTTAGTGTTTTGAAAAATTACTTAATTAAACATGATGACGTCTTTCCTGAAATCTCTTGATGTTCCCCGCTTACTGATTATTTACGGGAGTATGAGAAAAAAGTTAATGCAATTTATCGCAAAAAAGTATAGGCCTCTATAAATTTGCTTAAAAAAATAGCATTCAAAATTAGCATATATTGAATTACAAATTGAAATTTAAGGAAAATATTAAAGTCTAAAATGTATTGCTTATCTTAATTAGGAATTTTATTTAATTTAATACTTTAATTTTTTTTTTTGGATAAATATGAATGCTTAGAATGGAGTTTTAACACATGAGGAACGGCGTTCGAAAGGTCTAACAGTACAGAAATTGCCTTCGTCGAAAATTCACATAGCACATCAGAAATCTACCGAATCCATGGACGACAAGCAAGGTTTCTCTAATTTTTGTTTAATAATTTAATTCGCAGTTTGAAATTCAAATTGTAATCTGTATGAATTACATATGAGATTTCGTCCATTGCATTAAAAAAAAAAAGGAATTGAATGTTTTTTAAAACGGATAGAATTCTTCATTTTTGAACATTCAAGAGAATGGTTTTGTCGTTATCCGAATTTATTTAATTCCAGAACAATTACATCCGAGACAAACCTCTCTAACAAATTTAAATCTTCCATTACGTAAATTTGTCAATTTGCGTGGTATTCAAGAAGGTGTACGACGTTTTTCATTTTTTCTTGAAACTTGCCGTCCGGGAAGTTATCCGGATCCTCCACTTCTAGCTGCATTATTGGATTTGAAATCTCCTGTGCTAGCAAGAGCTTCACTTCTTCTCGAATGTGCTTTTTTTGTTCATCGATGTAATAAAGGTATAATGTTTATATGTTAATTAATATGTAATTAATATTAATTAGCATGTTAATTAGATTTTGAATAATTAAAAAGGATTCTTTCAAGTTTTAATTTAGGAGATTGGCCTGAATGGATACGTTCAAATAATGCATGTCAATTAAATGCTTTCGTTCTTGGAAATACTTTTGGAAACCGTGGCACGCCAAGCGCAACACGTCGAATGCATATGATGCAACGTGCTGCTGCTCGTTGTTTCTATGATTGGGGATGTCAGGTTTGACGGATTAAAATTACATACTCGAAATATTACCTTTCAAAATATAAGCCAAATACTTATTTTAATTTTTATTGTTTCATTTAAAATTCTGATGCAGAAATTTTTGACTAGCTTTTTACTTTTAGTTTTTTAATCTTTACTATTTACCATTTTCAATGTTAATAATTTAGCTTGGTGAACGAATTTATAAGATTATGGAAGCTAGTGGAGCAATGCTTAATAAAACTCCACCAAAAAATACTGATTTGAATCGACGTGAACTTGTCATACATGATAATTTAGAAGATTTCTTCGATGAAGGTTTTTATTTGTACTGTTAAATTTTTTTTTTAATAAAAATAACAAAACTTTTTATTTTGAATTTCAGTGGTTGATAATAATTGAAAAAGTACTTCATGTATTTATAAGTATGATTGTTTTGGAGAATTATTTAAAAAATTTTTTAAAAAAGTGGAAATTTTCAGGAATTGTAAATGATGAAAGTGGTGAGCGTTGTCCACCAGCTATTTTGTTCCTAGCATGTCTTTTACTAAATGAAATCACCGCCTTCTTGAGAGAAACATTTCAGGTTCAAATATTTTAAAGTTTTAAAAATTTCCCTTCTTGATCATATAAATTATTATTGTAAGAATAACACTGCAAAAAACCTAAGCTTTTTCTAATACTATAAAATTAATGAAATTAGTTTAATTTAAATTTTAATTTAATAAAATTTCTCTCAAATGAATCAATTATCTAAAATAACAATTTGTTGCTTAAAAAAAATTGAATTTCTGTTATCACGACATATTTCATATATTTTAACAATTTCAATTCACCTGTAATTATCTGATATATTTTATTAATATCTTGCTAAATTTAAGACAATTCCTCGTTCTCGAAGTAACAAAGGAGCTAGTGCAGGTACGTTAAACTTTGATAAGTTAACGCCAAATCGACGTTGGTCTATTCTTTCCAATATGTTTAGCTCACAACAACAACAGCAAAGAGCAAGCAGTATACAAAGCATTACGGACGTCAATCTATCAATCCATCGTAATTTTTTTTTTTTTTCTATTTAAAATTAAATTCTAAAAAATAAGTTGTTTATGAATAGTTCCATCCATCGTATTTGCTTAATTTCACGTTTCTTTTTAAATTTGTATAGATTTAATGATTACTTAATCTTAGCATTGGAAAGTATTAATAGCAAGAAATAATAATCTAATCAGTAAATTAATTTTAAATTATTAATATAATAAGAAAATAATTGAATAACTATCTTAACTTATCTAATGCATTCCTAATAAATTACAGAAAGTGATCGTCGAATTAGTTTATCTACAAATGAAGAAAATTCATCACGAAGTTCATATGAACATACCGAAGAAATTGTGCAACAAAGTGATAAAAAAGGTTTGCACATTCACGGTAATAAAATTTCTCAAAATTTCTTAAAAAAAAAAAAAAAATGATGGCTTATGCTAAAATTTGTTGCTTGCATAATTTGTAATTGCTTCTCAAGCTTTATTGTGAGCATATCTTTGATCTATGATAGTATAAATGATGCAATGATTGATTATTGATCGATTGTCTCATTTTGATAGGAAAAAGGAAAACAATTGGATAATTTGAATTCAATCGAATTATTCATCTTTCATCAATACAATATATAAAATTAAGCAAATTTTCGGTGTAAAAGTGACCCCCCACAGATGCTGATCCGAATGGTGACAGAATGACGCATTGTACGAATGGTGAACGTTTGATTTCGTTAAGCGATCAACACCTTGCGTGTAAAAACAAATCAAACTATGAACGAAAATCCGGGGAAAAGTGTCCACACGTGAAACGTTCCCATACATTAACTGTTCCAACACATTCAATGGTCATCACTACAATTATCTCGAAATCAGGTTTTGAAAAAAAAGAAAAAAGAAAAAATCGAAATTGTCCTTTCGTTCTCTTTCTTTTTCTTTCCCTTTCTTCTTTCCCTCTCTCTCTCTCTCTCTGTAGAAATGAATTTTCATGCTATTCTTTTGTTTTTCAATTTCATTTTTTAAATTCTTCAAACTATTCATTCATTTTTAATTCTAGAAACTAATGCTTTGAAAATTTCATTTTTTTTTAACAAAAGTGCAAAATTGTATCAATGAGAAGAAATTACTATTAATGATTTAGCGGGATGATATCAAATGATACTTCCTTTTTATTAAAAGTGACAAATAACATTGTGACAGGGTAAATACTAAATTAAAATTGTTAATTTAAAGTTAATTAATTAGTTTTGTTAAGCAATAGAATGAAAAAATAAGACTATTGTGCTAAATTTATTTCTGCATGTATTAAAAGACTAGAAAATATTTCTTGAAAAAACATTATTAATCGTTCTTTTTTTTAAACCTAATTTCATATAAATAATACTAATAATTTTATGGGCAATTTATTGCTATCAGCGATTTAAATTAATTTAATTTAGTTCAAGTATAGAAAGGTAATATCTATGAAATTTGTACAAAATCAAAAATAAAATTAATGGGAGAAACGATTTTTCCAAAGTCTGACATTTTGTTTCATAATTATTTTTTTCGTTAGAAATTAAACCAACAATTTGGCATTCGATTTGCTAAACGTATATTAAGATAAAAAAAAAGTGGAAATTTTTCATATAGGTTGATATGGAAAGAGAGAGAAAGAGAGAGAGGGAGAGAGAAGGAATTTCATCAGTGAAGATTTTTTGAATCTCTTTAGTTTAATTTAAAAATTTAAAAAGCTACTTCTTTCCTACTTTAGTAATTCTATTAGAGAATCCTTCCGCTTGCCTTAGTAATTCTGTCAGAGAATCGTACTGCTTGAATCCTCCCTTTCCAGTAATTCTATCGTGGAATTCTGCTGCTTGATTCTATATTTTCTTGGTACTTTTCTCAAAAAATTAAATTAAATACAAAGTGAAAAAAAAAAAAACCGACGAAGAAGTCAGATGAAATTTCAATAGTAATTTTCAATAGTACTTTTTAGCCTCTTTATGTTGCTTTATTGTTTATTTAATATGTGTTCAGTGAATTAATCCTGCTTGCATATCACAGTAATATATTTGTGTTTGCTTTTCTTTGTATTTACTAATTTTTCCTTCTTTTTCAGCTAATTGTTTAATGTTATACACTAATAGTTTTTCTTCTTTTTTCCTATTTTACTTAATAATTATTTTTTTTTTTTGTTCGGTGAAAAAGAATATTATTTATAGTAAATTTCGAAAATTTTGTTTATTCTAAAATATATCATGTGAAAATATAGTTTGAAGTGAAAAATAAGCAGTAATTCATTTTTGATCGTTATTTTATCCAAATGGTTGCTTGAAATTTGTATTGCACGTACGTGTACGTTAATGAACATAAATTATATATCAAAATTAAGAAATTTTGGTACGTATGAAAGTATCTTTCAATCCGTTTTACAATTTTCCTATTCATTTAAAAGAAAAGTAAAATTTATAGACTTTTTAAGTTTTTAGATCAGAAAATTTTCATCGTTATTATTCTCCGTTGTTCCTTTTTTTCAGCCCGACGATTAGCCCAAGGTCGTCAACGATTGTTCAAGTATGGTTCGTCATCTCAACCGTTTGAATTAAATGAGAAGACACATCGATCTACAAAGTACAATTTTAATTCATTCTTTTATTTAATTGTCATAACACTACCAAAAAATTAATTTCATTATTAAATTATCAGTCTTTATCTACTTTCCAATCTCTCCAAATAACGACAACTTACTTAATAACATTAAACCGCTGCAGTATTACAATATAAAAATTTACTTAAGAACTTGAACAGCAAATAAATGATTGGTGTCGCTTATTGTGAAGTAATTTAATTTATTGTTTTTGTGAAAGAAAAATATTCGTAATCAAATTCGTAAAGAATTAAGGCACTACACTTTGGTTGCTTTACGCTTAATTGCTTTTTTAAATTTAAATTCATTTAATGACAAGCAAGGTTGGATACATTTTGATGTAATTGTGAAAGCAAATTTTATATTTCATCGATACTTTTAATTTCATAGAAAATCAAAATTTTTTTATGGTTTTATTTTCATGATTTAATTTGAAGAATTATCACTTGTAACTTTGCTGTTTAGATTTTAAAATACTTATAACATTATCCGTTTTTACAGAAATCTAAAATCGCCAAGAAACACGCAAACTGATGATGAAAAAGATGGGATTGGTGAAATGAGTATGTGTCCTTTATACTATTATTTACTTTTAATTGCCTCTTTAAATTGTCTTTTTAAATTCACAGCAAAACGACAATAACATTTCGTTTTATTTCTTTCACTTGAAATTCCAAAAACAAATCTCAGTTTGATTTTTAAATTGGCTCAAAATTTCAATCATCTTTCAGTTCGTTTACATGTATTTATTTTCAAAGAACCGTCAAAATGGTTCATTTCATACAACCTTTGTGTTTGCCTCTGCCTAAAATTTAAAAAAAAAAATTCAACTTTTGCTATTCATAAAGCGACACTAAAGGAAATATGAAGTAGAGATAATTCAACAAATAAACCCTAGAATTATAATAATTCGATTCTCATGGTAGCATATCTTCAGCTTTTGAAGTTTTGAATTTGTTAAAATTATTGCAGTGATGTTTTAATATTCTTATCAATAATTTAATTAATATTTAAGACAGTTTTTTAAATTAAATGCACAAATTCTTACTGAGATTAATTCGTTTAATCCAACTGTCACTTTTAATATTTCGGTGCGATTTCAAGAAGTGTACAAATAATAAAGTTTCCCAATTTTTGAAATGACAAACTTAAGAAGATGATAAATTATTTATCATTCATTTATTAAAACATTATTATTTGAATGTAAAATTACTGTGTTTTCAGCAGTTGGAGGATGGATAGAAGGAACACGAGATGGAGCTAAGCAATCAAATGAAGGTGTAGTATCACCGGAAAATGGATCAAAGATAAGTGTGATAACGCCGGTACCGTCATCAACACAAGATAACACATCACGACCTACCGTATCATGCGTTCCGCAACCACAAACAAATTTTGATGAAGACGAAGAATTGATATTTAAAAATTTCCCTTGGTTAAAGGTTTAAATTTTCTTATTTACAACTTTAAAGTAAAATAATAATTTACTTACAGTAGAGTTAGATTTTGTATTCATCAAAAAAAAAAAGTGTATTAATGATATTAAATCAAAATCACTATATGAATAATAATTACGATAGTATCAATAGTGAGATTTAAATTTCTTTCTAACTCGTTCATGAGTGTAAGATAAAGATTTCAATGTAATAATATGCGTATATTTGACGTATAGTTACGTTACATAGCACATTTTGCAGTGCGTCAAATATTTAGCATAATTTCATAGAATGAAGATTATAGATGGTAATTAAAATGGCAAATTCATTTAATTTGTCGTGTACTCATGAACGTTTCTGTCATCCATGGTGTTTTGAAAGAATCTATCGACAATGTTATCGTTTGACAGAAGCACTTCGGAAAGTATATGGTGAAGATTTGCCATCTCTTGGACGTCTTGATAAACGTAAAGCGATGACCGATGCATGGATCAATCGTCATGAAAATGTGAAAAAAGTATGGAACATTTATTGTTAATTTTATTTGCTAAACTGAATTCATGCTTTGAAAACATATCTAATTAACTTTGTAATAGTTTATTTGCATATGATAAGACATTAAATATGATGCAAAGTTAAACTTACTTTATTAATTTGCTATAAACATATTTGATTATTTTATAAATTTCACAAATTTGGATTTAGTTTGGTAGTTACTGTATTGCTTTGACTGTTATCATTATCATTAATGTAAACAAGACAAAGTAAACAAGACAAATCTTTCTCAATAAATTTATTCACTTTTTGACTTTATAGACAACACAACGACTTTCTGGATTATTCGCAGCTCGTCGAGAAAATGCTGCTGTCCGTCAAGGTGCAATGCTTGATAAGCCACCAATGGCATTACGAAATTTACTTATTGAAAAGCTTAATGAAATGGAAGAAAATCGAGAAGGACGTATGGGAAAAAATAATTTTCAAGTATTTCTTTCTTTCTTCTTTGCTTTCCTATTTATGAATATTTGATACTAATTAATCTATGCTATCTTAAATATTAAATCATTTATTATTTTCTTTCCTTCATTTCTTTTCTACTTTTTCTCTTTCCCTTATCTTTTATTATAAAAATACTTCTACGACTTATTTCAGTAACATGAATTAGTATATGTATTTCGATGAGTTAATGTTGAAATTTTGTAGGACTCAGACGATCTAATCGAAGCAAGCCAATCTCAGAAACATTCATCACCATCTCCTATGCTATCTTATATCGCTACACAAATGTTATCTATAGCTCATTCACCTTTTTCAACACTTCTTAAAAGTTGTCTCATATTACGTAATGAACATTGTCGAGAAACAATGGATATCTGTTGGCATTTATTAATACATCGTGATAAACATATTGTCACTTCAGCTGGTTCATTTTTCTTTCTTTACAATAATTAAAATTAATTAAATATCAAATATGAAACCTGGCTAAAAGGTGATATTTTAGACTTTTCAAATAATAATTTTTTAATTTGAAACTTACACTTAAGAAACTATAATACTGCTAGTAGGAATTTAGACAATATTATTTTGTATCTGTTTGATGATTTTAGCATCACTTTTCATTGTATCATCAGTACGCAGTCCAGAAGGTACTGTTAACGTGATAAGGAATAGTTTGATAAATGATGATCCAAACATACGCACGGAAGGATTACGACGTTTTCATGCTTTATGGAGAAATCGTTTTCATGTTTGGTTGAAAATGGAAGATGGAGCACAGTTCGTCTTTAAAGTTAGTTAAAATTTAAAATTCCATTAACATTTCGAATTTTCTACTATATCTCAGTAGTATGTTTCTCTCAGATTGGTTTCTATTTTTGGAAATTTTTCCCTACATTATGATTTGTTAGGTTCCACCACCAGGTATTGACTTCACATTACCTTCTCCTCCTGTTGGCCAAAGTCAATTAGCTGTTGTTGATCCACCATGGATGCCTCATACGAAGACTAAAGTTGAAGAATTATGTCTAAAAGAAGAAGAACAAGCAACGGTATGTAATGCAATTATTTGTTTAAAACAATGCTCAAAAATAATTAAAGTATCTCTCAGTTTCTTCTTTCTTTCATTTAAATATTAAAGGAATCAAAAATAATTATATTCTCTTTTTTTTTTTTTTGTTAGCTTAATAAAAGATAAAAATTTTTTTTTTTTAAAAATCAAATTAACAAAGAAAAGAAGAATAGCATTTGAGAGTCAAACAATAATGACAATGACACGAACACGTCGAAAACAAAAACAAGAAATGGTACGTCGGGCAGCGCATGAAGCAAATGAGAGAGAAAGTTCTTTACGTCAAAAATTTCCGTTTCGTGCTACAGCTATTGTACAGCAAGCAGCGTACGAGCCGGCTTTATTTCATCATCAGACGCAACAAGCAGCTATGGCTGATAATGCCGGAGAAGGTTTCTTCTTTCAATTTCATTTATTGTTTGTTTTCCAGAAGTAAAACGTAAGAAAACTAAGTAATTTGAAAAACTTTTATCATTTGGAAAAAAGTCCACCAATTAAACTGTGCAAAGTTTATATCCGACAATTTTCCATTAATTAATTTAATTTTGTCACCACATTTATAAATACTTGTTGCATGTGTTTTTGTTAAATTCAAAATTTAAATGATACATTTGAGAATGTGATGCGCATCCAAGTTCATCACGACAACAAATGCCAGTTGCGCAACCACTTTTTCCCTCATCGCTACTTTCGGTTGTACCGATGATCATCGAAATGTTAGATGATGTACAATTGGATAGTTCCGGAAAATCTGGTAATACTCTTCCTTTTATTATTATTTTTTTTTTTTTGTTGGCGAAGATTTAATTTATATTATTTTATAGTCTTACACGATAATCCATTTTATGTGAAATTTCAAAAAAGAGAAAAACATTATGAGATAATTAATGATCAATTATTATTTTCTTGTGCAAATCAGAGGGTAAATAATAGAAATTAGATTGACTAAGATTTAAAAAACTTATGCAGTTTTTTCCGCATTACTTTCTCTTCTTAAGATCTGGGTGAAATTTCAGTAAGTGATACAGTAAAGAAGATTGTTTGGTCTTGTATTGTGGAAGATCCAGCTTTGTTTTTGCGTCATTTTTTAGAAAAATTAACCAATCGTGAACGTCAGGCAAGTTTATTGCTTCATTTTAGCCTAAATAACATTGTTTAAGAAATAACGAAGAAAAAATGTTGAGAAAGAAAGTTTTTTAGCTATGAAATTTATTTAAAATTAAAATAGATGTTTGTTTTTGCCCAGCAATGGTATGTTATTGTCAAAGAATAGAAAAAAGAAATGATGAAAAGGGATAATAAAGAAAATAAGAGATTACATTTTAGCTCTAGCTTATTGTCCTAGAAAATTTTTATTGTCTAAGCAAATATATGTTTTTTTTTTTTAAATATTTAGTCAGCAAATATTGAGTTGAATGTGAGTTTTGGATGAGCAATATTTTATTACATCAAATTACTACACGAGTTATTCGCCTTCATATTTACGATTTTTATAAATTTTGACAAATTCGATTTTTATAAATTTTGACAAATTTTAAGAAAATCTGTTAAAATATCGTCAACATTTAAATTTGAATATTTAAAAGCTTTTTTTACGCATTTATTTCACATGCACACTTTGCTTTACGTTAATCAAGCATGTTTGTGTTTTGACGGCAGTGACGTACGCAAGAGAAATTAGTGTGATTGAAATTCATTAGTATCAGAAATTTCAGTTTAAAAGAAAAGAAAAATGGAAGGGTAAGGTGACAAACCGAAAGTATTAAGATTTCTTTTTTTTTTTTTTTTCTTTAAATTCATGAATTTATGATGATAAGAAAGGGAAATATCCGGGAAATATCGCTGACAACTCTATCAAAACATTTCGTTGCAATTTAACTATGTGAAAAATTCAACTTAAATAAGTTTGAAGGAAGTTAAGAATTCTCTATACGTACGTGAAGTATTAATAAAAGATGCCTGGCAGTGAATATTCTAATCATTCATACATATTTACACATTGATAGCAATAAAAAAATTTTGAACAAATGTTCCATGCAAAAGAAAATTAATTAATTTCATTTTAACTTTATTCATAAAATTTGCTTACAAAGAAAAGTAGTGAAAGAATTCGGTTGAATTTCCTTTTTGTTATGAAATTTAAATTGATACATTTTTATATTATGGAAGTACATGTCGTTTTTTTTTCCTGTATACATTGATATCAGCAAGTGATAATGACAAACAATGCGAAGAATCACTTTTTAGGAACATCTAATATCGCTTTTACGAAAATTAATATTACGTTTTCAACCATTACCATGTCAAACTGCTTACACCTTAATGAATTATTTCGTGAGTTCTTTCAGTTTATGTGCAAATGTATTATTTTAAAATTTGAAATAATAATTCGGTTTTAATCTAATTTAAAAATTTTGTGCTTTTTAGTATGAAAGGTATTATTTGAAATATAGCTGTCAAATATCAATTCAAATAATTATAATTTCCCTTAGTTATTTTGTTCTATTTATTTACTTTTTGAAAAATAAGCAAATATTTTGTTTACAGTTCGGTTTTGTGATGCATTATGTGCGAAGCCCTTGCGATGGAAGTGATCGAGCAATTGCAATGGCATTAAGCATAATATGGCTTATTATTCCAAATGTTCATGGATTATATTTTAAAGATTTGAAGCAAACATTAAAGAAGGAACAATGTGATGTAAATAATACTTAATCCATTTGATGAGTTCAAATTGAAGCATTTCATGCAATGGATTAAAGCTAATGAAATTATCACTATCTTTCATTCATTTAGATAAACACTTATTTCTGAATGCTATTCTAATTTGCTATGGGAATAATAAATGAGTAAAAAATAAACAAATAATTTTATAAATTCTGCAGAACGATAAAATTAATAACAAAGTTAATAGCTATGAATGATATATATCAGACCAATGTTTTACCTTTAAAAAAAAATTTATCCATTTTCAGCAAGCATTAATGATAACGGCAAATGTTCCATCAGCAAAGAAAATTATTATTCATGGACCTGATAGCGGTTCCGGTGGAATTCCATCACAATTTCCGATTCATGAGGAGACCCAATTTCAGCAATTACTTAAGGATAGCATCGAGTTTTTCAATATTCCCGAAAGTGATAGTCAATATTATTTTCTTATTGATGTTAAAACAAATCTAGTTCATAATCCTTCATCATACGTTCGGTAAGTATTAAATGATTCCTTTGTTTTTCTGTTTTATAAAATTTTAATCCGGTTTATCGGTCTGATATACATACATTTTCAAGAATCTAAATAATATTTTCATTACAATGCTTTTAATAGATAGTAGAATAAATTCAGTTATTTCTTTACTTTGTTCCGTATTTGCCAATTCTGAAATACTCTTGCAATAGAATATATTACGGGAAAGACGAAGATCAAAAGAAAATATCAACAGGGAATGATCAAAAGATAAAATAATAAGAGAGAAAGAGGAATATTAATTTTATGATTTTGAAATATCAATGCTACTTCAAATAATTGATATTCGATTAATTTTATTTTTTCTTTAGAGATTTTTACTTTTTTCATCGTTCGTTGTATCCGCAATTGACGTTGGTTAAGTTAAATCCTGACGAAGCGCACCTTCGAATGCGTCAAATAGCATTCACGCATAAACTTATAGAAATGGGAAAAGTATTGCTAACGCATAATGCTCTTGTTCACAGTCCTGAAAATGTTGTAAGTTAATAAATTTCGTTCGATTCTTTTCCTAATTTTTTTTTCAAATGAATTTTTATTTATAAAATTTAAAGTTTTGTTAAATTTTTTTTTTAATTTTCAAGAAATTCTGAAAAGATTTATTTTGATAAGCTATATTTCACAAAAAAAAAAAATTAATTGAATTATAATTTTTCAGATACCACAGCGAATATTTTTCTTGCACGATGAATTTACTCATTTGCCATCATTTCCACGAAAAAGTTTGGAAACATGTTTTGGCATGTATAATGGCCCATTAGGCCGTGAATTATATTCCATCGATAGTACACATAAATTTGTTTGGGCTTTGGTGAATTTTTACACTTTGTTTTTATAAAGGACAAAATCTTAAAAATGTTTTGAAATTTTAGGAATTTCAAATATTATATAAATGAAAAAGATGAATATTTTCTAGTTGCAAATTTCAATTTTACCTTATATTTTTGTCATATTTCACGATTAGAATTTAAAAGTTGAAATTTTAGATTGCAAAAATTTTAAAAATGAGTTTAACTTTAAGTTAATGTCTGATATGTTCGCAAAGATGGAAAATGCTTTTATGTTCGGTGATTTGCATTTATTTATCAATGTTATTAATGGTGTTACCTTATTACACTGTGAAAATGTGACAATTTTACGTCGTTGTATGGCAACATACCTATCCATGGCTATACATTTTAATACTCTCTTCACTAATCAGGTAAATTCTTTGAAAATTAAAAAAAAAAAAAAAGAATTTCCTTCAAAAACAATATTAGTTCATATTAATTATACTTTTATTATCATTAGCTTTCCATCTTTTTTTGCGAAATTTTCAACTTATATAGTATGCAATAGTTGTAAAATTTAAATTAAAAATTTTTACATACAAAGTTTCCAATAACATCAAAAGAGAGAGAGAGAGAGAGAGAAGAGTTAAATAATGATTAAGCAATTCTTTGTTTATAATAATATTGTTGTATTTTTATTTCTTTTAATCAAACGAAGAAAAATGAAAAACTGATAAAATTTTGGAAAATTTTATCTTACTTATCATTCATTTGAGAATTAAATTTTCTACACACACACACACAACAGATAATAATTGTAATATTTAAATTATGAATACTTATTCTTTTCTTCTTTCAGGGTTTTTTCCTCATAATGCCAACAATACTACTTTGTTACAGTCAACGACAGACTAATCCATTACTTTGTCGTACCATTGAATATGTTTGCAAACAATTTTATATCCTTCATCGAAAACCTTTTTTATTACAAATGGCTGGTTCGGTGGCTAATATTCTTGATATTAGTGATGATAATTTTGAAGTAAATCCAATGAAGGTATTTGCATTATTTATTTCATCCTCATATTTTAACTCTATTCATTAACTGATATAAAAATGAATTTGCCGAATGTTTGTTTGTTTTTTTTTGAAATTCATTGGAATTCATTTAATAATTTATTACAGGTGAAGGCGAAATATTGGTTTAATTTACTACACAGTATGGAAGATATGAATGACATGGATGATCCAATTGATATATTAGATTTAATCAATGAAACAAAACCATTAAAAGTTTGTTGATAGTTGAATTTTTTACTCTTAAATTTTACATAAGTCTTCATTTGAAGGATTGTTTTTAGAATAAAATAGATAATCATTTGCTTATATGATGCATATTTCATTATTTTCTTTTGTATCAAAGAAATATCGGTTTGAAAATTTAAATTATCTAAGGTTTTTGGAATATTTATAGCAGCACAACTTAACTTTTGATTAACAGTATATCAAATTTTGCTTCTCATTCAATTACATTCGAAATTATAAGTACAATTTTCTTCTGCAAAAAATTACTCATTTCTTTATTTCAAACTCTCAGGTGCAGAATAATCAAAAAACACAATTTAAATGCTTTAAATGAAGTAATTGCCTGCAATAAATTGTTTACTTAATAATAAAATTATTATGAGACCATATTTTGATAAGGAAAGTGATATTTTTAACATATTTTTATAATATATTTTTATACTTTATTTATGATTATCCTTATGATTCATTAAATGATGTCACAATGTTCTAATAATTTCAGTTAAATTAAAAAAAAAGAAATATTTTATTTAATAACACTTAGCTAATTCTAGGCATTAGATTTGTGTTATCGTGATGATCCTAATACGTTTAGCTTACTAACAGATGCTTTGGCAAGCGCTGTAACGGTATGCGCTTTTGCGCCTGAATCACGACGTTGTTATCAGATGTTGGTAATGTTTACTTTCACATTTTTGTTTGTTTATTTCAATTTCTTGTCATATATTACTTTATACTAAGATAATAAAAATGGAAAATATGGCGAAATTTTTTGTTTGTTAATTATTTATAAATATACAAAAAGTTTATTAACAAATAATTTTTTACTTAAAATTCATATTAAATTATATCTTAATGAAATTATGTTAATTTGCTATTGTTAATTGTTATAGTTAGTAATGCAAGCAACGATACCATACTTCTTGGAACAAATTGAAAAGGATACGACAAAAGAGGAAAACAGTATAGTTGCTGTCAAACATGAAATATCTACCTATACGACATTATGTGTTGAAATGAAAGCATTAGTGAATTGTTGTGATATTCTTGCCAGGTTCATTTTGTTAATTAATTCAAATAGAAATAATACACGTTTATTTATAATGGAAATTAATGTTCTTATTTAATAATTTTTGATAAATATTCACTGATTAATATTTTAGAGGACCAACGCGAACGTTTGATATTGTTAATAGTGTCAGTGATCGTGGGAAATCCTTCATTGCAGATTCACCTCAATTCTTTGATCCACCAACTTTGATCGAAGATGAAACGAAAATGCATTATTCGTAAGTTTCTTTCTTCTTTTTTTTTCAAAATTTGTTGTTTTTCTGACTGACCAATTAGAAGTAATCGAAATGAATTTTTACATAGGCTACTGGGAATTTATTGATTAAATATATTGAAATGAATGTAATTCCAGTATATAAAGTAGCTACCATTTTTTGATGGAATAATGATATAGATATTTCGATTAAAAATTGAGTTAAGTAAAATATGATGATTGACATGTTGAATTTTGATTCAAAAGATATTTTCACGATTTCACATTAACCTAAAGGACCTATTACAGTAGAATTTTTTGGATAATCATAGGTTTTCAATAAAAAAAAGAAAAACTTCTGCCATAATTTCAGGTCAAAATTATTAATTGATATTCTTGAAAAAATTTTCCTGTATCTTAATTAATTGGGAAAATGGAAAGATTAATGTTGTAGAAGTACGAAGGATAAAAAGAATGTTGTTGGATCAGATGCTTTGGATAATACTGAAGGACAACGTGAAGTATTCCGTCGTCCACGTGACGCTCTTCTGGTGCTAGCAGCTACATTTATCGAGAAAGCAAAACCACGGCTGAAGGAACTTACTAAATTAGCATCAAATATCGAACATATCAAAATCCCGGAATTATTCGATCATAAATGCTACGTGGTGGGTAAATTGAAATACAAAGTTTTCAAGAACAATTCATAAATGTTAAAGTTTTATTAAATCAATTATCTTATATACTGATAATTTTATAAATTTTACTGAAAATATATCTTCTACTGTTAGTAACGTTGAAAATTAATGAGCACTTAATTAGATCTGTTTATCATAATTAGTCATTTAACTTTTGATAACTCTAGGAATTAAAAGATCTATCGAAAATAAAATGCATTACAAATTTGACTACATTTGACTTTTTTTCAGAAATTGAATGAAATTGCTCTTGCATTATTGAAAATTGCTCCTTACGATTTGAGCACAATAGCTTGCCTTGGATTGCAAAAGTAATTTTAATTCATTTATATGAAATATTTCACTCTGTCTCTGTCTTTCTCTTTTTTTCGAAATATTTTTATGATTTTTGCATCTAAGCTTAAAATTCATCAAATTCATTTTATGAATTTTGTTTTCGAAATAGCAATTTTAAATTTTAACAGATACTTCTCTGTGATTCTATTAATAACTGATTGGTCAGTGGAGAGTAATCGACCGACTTTAAATTTTGTTTTGCGACGTTTGGATAAGACAATTCAAAAGATTGGCAAAAAATTTGTCTTTCGACGACGAACAAATTGGACTGCATTGACAAATTGGCTTAATGGTTTACATCAAACGCTTGTTGCTTATCCTTATATCGCTCATTCGCATCCATTAAAAGTATCCTATTACTTAAATATTTCAATTAAATTAAAAAATTCTTTTTCAACTTGATAAATAAAATTTTAATATTTCATTTTTAAAAAGTATAAGAAAAGAAAAAAGCAAATAAATGAATAACTAATCATTTGATTGTTAATTTATTATGTTCTTTTTCAATTTCAGTCCACAACATTGATGTGTTTACGAATAATGATCGGTGATCCATTAAATGATGATCTTTTCACTCAATCCAATGCTGTTTTTCCAACCGTATTGCATGGTGCTTCTCCTCCACAACCATATTGTAATGCAGTTCTTAAACTTGCTTCTTTTTTAATGCAAGCACTTGGTCAGGTATAAAATTTGCATAATAAATTTTTCCAACTTATAATAATTTAATTTTCTTCTTTAAAATTACAATTTATAGTAAATTACAGTTTGTTTAGGCAGCATTTTCATTGGAATATTTATGCAGTAGCGAAGGAATTGGACCAACAGCTGAACGATTAGAAGTTGTATTGTGTCATGTTTTAATTCCACTATTTCTTCAAGCTGCAGTTGCTAAAAATGGTTTCGTTTTAGTTATTACTTTAATTTTGAATTGTAATTAACTACATTTTCAAATCAGAATTTGTATTTAAAATGTTTAGCCATTTGATTACATCATGAAAAATGCTACCATTCATCCAAATAGATGAATTCAATTAAAATTTCAAATTGAGAGGCATAAATTGATATGTACAATAAGACTATTTATGACAATAATTATGCATTATACGCTAATAAATATATCAACTATCACATATTTAATTAACTGACTAATAAGATCATCTATCTGTGACAGTAAGTAATTTTCAAACGGAAAATAAACTTTCCATTTATTTCAAGCTTTCTCGATTGCAGATAAACCGCAGTTTCAAACGAAAGATTTAATATTTTGCTTAAATTTAATGCAAAATGCTATTAATCCTCCATTGGCACGACAAAGTGTCGCACCAATAATGAGTTCAAATTTAGCATCCACTTTAATACGAGGAACAAATGCACACGGTAAAATGTTTCTTTTTTTTATAAGTGTAGTATTTCACAAAAAAATCAAATTGTAAACTTTTCAATTTTCTATTTTAACAATTGGGATTTCTCTAATAACTGAAGATTCTGTATTAAAAGTTTTTTCCTCTTGTAGGCTCAACAATTATTGATGTTACTGGACGACAGGGTTCAGTATCTGTAACAGAACGTGGGCATTCTGCAACTGTAACAACGCATCGTATTGTTCGTGAAACAGTTTGTCAAGCTATATTTTTGGGTATATTTTTTCTGCAATTAAAATAAAAAAGATTTTTTGGGATGAATTTCGATAATTTAATAACTTTTTAAGGCATATTTCAAATGTACCAATCATCTTTTCTCGATTTTTTTTTTCAAATTAAATTAAAATTTTTTCTTTAGCTCTCAAAGTGATGATAATAGCATTCGAGAAGCAGTTAACATTACTTTGGCCACGGATATTTAAAGTAATCCGTGAATTGCTTAGTAAAAAAATTGGTGGCACTGCATTATATTCGTTTATTGATTTTATGATCGATATCAACTTGCCGATATCACTAATCATTCTGCCATTCCTGCAAAGCAAAGTACTTCAATTGTCTCATTAAATTAAATTAATTGATAGTGTGTTACAGCTATGCAACATTAAGTTTTAGCAAATTTCAATTATGTCGTTAAATTTATTTTATTGGCGCATAATTGTAGATAGCACAGAAAGTTTTAACTGAACAGGAAGCAGCATGGCAAGCAGAATTTAAAGAACGCTTGCAACTATTAGGTGCATCTGGGAATAAAATTCGTGGATATGGTTCCTTGTTAGCGGAATTGTCACAAGAGTTACAGATTATGAAGGAAGACTTCTCGATAAAGGCTTTTGGTATGTTTTCATAAGCTTCATTTTACTTTTATCGTTTAGTTAATATGTATTAATTTTTATAAGTACTGAAAACTTTCCAATAATTCAACATTTCATTTCATCTAATCTTTAATTCCGGATCATTCATTCATGCTATCATTAAAAAACTTTGCCTCAATCGTTTGAAATATTTCTATTAGAAATTGCTCGATCTCATACACCAACAATTACGGAACTTCATAGTGATTCGGGTAGTTCACAAAGTACCGTTGGACATCGTCATTCAAATGCACGATCAAATGCTAGTGAACCACGACGCTTATCAACAACAACAATCACAAAATTACATCGAATTGCTTCTTCAGTACATCGTAAAGGTTTTCCTCATATATTGCTTCGTAATTTCTATGAAGCAGTTTCTTTCTTTTTTTTTTTTTGTTTGGAAATTTCAAAGATTGAATTTTGAGAATGATAATATAAGTGTTATGCGAGTTTTTAAAATATTATTTTTATTCAGTTTTTAACCTTTATTGTTGCTCTAGCAACGTGCACAATAAGTCATCTGGGAATCAGTGTAACTGAGGAAAGGAATTTCTAGAAGCAGTACCTGAAAGAACCATCGTTGAAGGTACGGAAGAGGACAATTTACATGTGATATCTTCATCTACACCTGCAACAAAAAGTTATTCAGTTGGTTAGCATATCATTTAATTGGCAATATTTTAATTAGTGTAAGTGCTTGTGAAACAATACCAAACAAAGGATATCCATGTAGATTGTTTTTAGAAAATGAATGCAAAATTTCAAGATAAATTAGCATCAGCATATGAAAGATAGACTTATGTAAACAGTATCAACATGAAACATGTAAGCAATTAAATCTTAGTATCCTTCATGCTAATCGTATAAAATCATAAATAACCTAAATTTGAATCAATGAAAAATGGCAAAATGAATTTCAAACAACTTTAATCACTATTTATTTTCATTTTTACCACCAAATTAACTTATCCGGCTATTTGTAGCTCGGAACTGGTCAAAAAGTTTTTAGGCGATAAACTTATGATAAAAGATGCAAGGGGTATAATATTTGTTAATCTTTTTTATCAATATAGCTTTTGTAATTCCTTTCATTCTTATTGATCTCATCATTCAAATTTATCCCACCAAATTCTTTTTGTTTTCTTTTAAAGGGAAAAGTAACCGTTGTTGGGGCTAAATAGGCTTACTAATATCTAATGCTTTGTTTTTCAGGTTCTCAAAAACGTACAGTTGTTGAATTGCATGATTTGCCGCTATTTTCGAAATACCGTAAGTCACCAAATATCGAGAAAAGGTAAGTCGTGCAATAATGATTAAATGTTTAGCTCGCCCACTTAAATTTAAATTTTTTATAAGCATATCGAAAAAAATTCATATATATCGAAAAAAGATTTTTCATATATACTAAATATTGAGAAAAAACCTTAAACTTTATCGATGTATATAAATTATTAAGAATGCTTACTGCTCGAAGCAAAGAAAGAAAATATCAATTTGGAAAACTTAAAATTTGAAGAGATATTATGTTATTACTGAAATCGTTGGCTTCAAAGCTTTTGATAAATTTCGCCTGCTCGTCGGCGGCCAGTAAGCAAATGCTTCAGTGATAACTTAAAGGAATAAATTGTTTCTTAAAAAATCGCTCAAATTTTGTAGGCAATCAAAATTGGAAACTCTTGTGCTTCCACTGAGTTTGGAAGAACCACTTAGTACGCTTTCAGAATCAGAGAAACCAAAAGGTAATCGATTACTTATCTTATAAACAGAAGAAAAAATTCAAGCATGGAAATTTCAATTCCTTATACAATAGAATCAATTGCACTATTATTATATCAATACTAAATAACTAGATCAGACTTCGGACATGATTATCAAATTTGAAAATTCCAAGATTTCTAATACGTCGTTTGCATCTTTTTCAGTCGTTTCATTTACAACTCCAGCTGGACATCGACGTAATTCAAGTGGTGACGAAGATTTCGTGGATCGCATCACGGCACGACATCATTATGTATGAAATTGTTTACCGTGCATGTTACATAATCTAGCAGAACATGCGTGCCTCATAATGATTGCATAACTTGGTCGCAGAAAATGTTTACAAATCAACTGTTAAAAACTGTTTAATTAAATTTTTCAACATATTAATTGTGTTGATCAATGATTTTATTGCTTATAGTTTGTACATAATTGTCTGATAGTAATAAAAAAGTTCTCACTCTTCTGCTTATTTAACAATTTAAAATTAGGTTTTTTCGAGTGATTACTCGAAATCAAATTAAAGATCATATATTGCTTTTATTTATCCATGAGTTAATGTATTTATTTCTCTTTGATTTGATGCAAAATCAAAATGCGTAGCTTTACTCATTTCTCCCATCAGATCATCAGCAAAACGCCGTCGTGACAGTGATTGTTCCGCTAGGATTGTTTTTTCTCGAAATAACAACATGCCACGATGAACCTTAATAAAAAATATATTCATTTTTCTTTAAAAGAAATACAAGAAAAAATTTCAATTAAGTTTGCAAATTTATTTCAGTTAGAAATTAGGGAATGTTTATTGTAATGCAGTTGAAGTATCGTCAGAAGTAAATATGTAAAAATCTTTCGAAAATTTGTTCCCATCCTATTTTCTGGATTACTGCTCATGTTAACTGTGATCGAATAGAGACATTGCAAAATAAAGGAAATCTATATCAAACAGATTACAGTAGCTGGTTACATTTTACCTATTTATTCGCATAGTATCCCAGAGAGACCTTGATAATAATTATCTTATTTCGGACTAAGACTAGGTGCAAATAAAGGAAGGCACCTTCCTGGCTATCCGGAAAAACTTGGCTACCTTGGGGATAGCTAGCTAATCCGACGGATTAGAGCCAAGAAAAGAGGTAATGATTTATTTCTTACTTTCAACATGATATATCCATAGGTGCACAAGTTGATCATCAATGCCATGAATGCCAAAGTTGTAGATGTAATAGCAATAACAAACATTAATTCATTTTTACTTGATATCTCATAAAACGATGATTCAAGCATTAATTAATTCTAGAATTATAGCATAAAATGAAACAACTATGGTAGCAATTATTAAATATTATTAGATAAGATTACGATTAATTATATCATCATGATGAAGCAAGCAAGAGTTTAAGGATGTCAACTGTCAAAAATACAAATAATTCCCGACTGTAAAATGTGATTAATTAGTGAGTTAATTAGCGGGAAATTTAGAAAGTTCCATAACTGATCCATTGTATCTTAAAAGAATATTCCGAAAACAGTTATTAATTTCAAACAACTTCTAATCCAACCATATTTAAAACGACCGCATTGCAAAAAAGTAGTTATCAAATTTATAATTTATGTGAGCATTGCAATATATAAAATAATTACATATTGTAAAAAAAATTTTGCCTGAAAATGGGAAATCATATCAACTATCAAGTTAAAATATTTTCATAATTCAACAAAAATTCGCTACCTTCCCTGCATTTTGAAATTCGTATTTTTTACCAAATTCGTTGCCATTAATTGAAAATGACATCAACCACAAATTTTATAGTATGACAGGCTAATATTAATAAGTAAACTAATTTCTGTGATAGAAATTCATGCAATTTTCCAATTTATGACTTGATTAGTGACAAGAAAATTTGAAATTCACCATTCATTACCATTTTATCACTAAAAATTGACACTTCAAGTAATTTATAATAATATTGTGAAAAAATCTTTGCCGGAAATTAGAAGATCATATCGACTGTCAAGCAAAATACGAAATAAATTCACAATTCTTTTCTAATTCTATTAAAAATCAGTTTTGCTGCCATTAAAGCACCTAAATCTATCAAATACACCGTCAAAAGTGATAAAAATGATATCAATTGATAATTTTAAAGAGGGAAAAGCTAAAATTAACAAATTCATCTTTGTATTAGGAATGTACTTAATTTCATAGATTTATCCCATGGTTTAGATCAAAAAAATTTGTACTCCATTATTTCGTTACCATTTTATCATTAAAAACTGACATTTCAAACAATTTATAATAATATTGTGAAAAAAATTTTGCCGGGAAATGAAAGATCATGTCGACTGGAAATATAATACCAACCAATGTTCACAAAGGAACATTGATTTGTGATAGGGTTTCCTTATCATTTCAAATATATAAATATACTTTTATCATTTGAAATATATGTAAATTCTCCTCTGCCAACTCCTGATTGTGGCAAGGGAACTTGTGTAACCTTTCTGAAGTTGCGCTGCATATGCTTCGGGTACGGTTTCGTAAGTCAGACATGTCCGACGTGCACGGTCAAACAAAGTATGTCCATGGGTACTGATTAGCTTTAGGGCAATCACTTAGGAGAACAGGTCTGACTTTAAACTAGAACAGATGGAGTTTGTCAACCTTGCAAAGCTGTCCGTTTACAGGAATGCTTCTCTAAACAAATCTATTCGCTACCATTTGCTAGGTTTGGCAGATGAACTTCAGGTGTAAAGGTGTAAAGGATGAGATCAGTTCTGCGCATCACATCTAAAAAGGTCATTAAAAAGACTCGAAGGATGTAACCGTCTTCACAAAGAACCTGGGCGACACATAAGAAACAAAATGACAGGTGTAAAATGCATGCATTGAAAGTCGCAATTTTACCTGAAGCTGTCCAAAACTTTGATTCTGCAGGCGATCCAGTACTCGCGATTTTTATCTCTGGAGATGACAATCTTGCTTGGCAGCATTTTGAATGATCAAGAAGCCTTTTCAAAGACGGTGGGAGAAAGGCCTAGAAAAGGTTGTAGTGAATTTTATTTGGGTTTTCGGAGAGCTTTGGTTTCGTACAGTGGAAAATTCCTTAAAAATTGATTTTCCTAAGGAAAATCGATTTTTAAGTCATTAATTCTGGAGGGAATCGCTTTACTGCGTGTAGTGGTAGTGTGAAGTAACACCGAAATATTTCGAATAAAATTTTATTAATAAATAGAGCAAGAAGTAATTGTTAAGGTCGAAGAAGTCGTGGAGTAAAGATTTATAATATTTGATAGTTTCTATTCAATACAGGAATTGGTATGTGAACAAAAATACTAAGTTAAAGAATATCTGATAAGATTGGCTAAAAGATGGCATGTTCCGGATATTTTAACCACTAAGATTGGTAATGAACAGGAAAAAAGACGGGAAATTAGTTCGATAAAGATAAACAAAAAATGCATGAGGAAATGGCTCAGTGTATTGTGAATTTTGGGGTTCAGTCTGAATATAACTTGTGGCTTAGAGTCAAACTGAACTTTCGCATGCTTAAAGGCCTTGTTATTGTAGTTGGTGTAGATGAATGTGTTGAATGATAGATCTGTTGTAACGATTTTATTTGCTAACAACGAGAATATATAGGTATTAATCTATAGCAACAATACTGATAGTGTATTTACGGATGAGATGAAGAAAATGGAAGGATTGATGAGGAATTTAATGGAATTAAATGAACTGTGAGTAAGGAAGAGCAGCCGAACTGTAGCTTACTGACAAAGGAAAACTGAGAAACTGATGGAGACAAAAGGTTTAAATCCTTATATAGTGGGCACTGACTTGTAACAAGCACATGATTACAGTAATTAAAGAGCTATCAGATGATCTTCACTCTTTATATAGTAAGAAATGGGTTTTAATATTGTAGCTTCCCAAAGGATGAGACTATCGGTTTAGAAGACCTTTACAATATTTCGACATTGCAAGCAAATTTGATTTGGGACAAAGGAGTAGTTTTTAACATGTTAAACAGTGCACATACTCTTTGTTATCAGTTCAGAATGCCTAGACAAGCAGATAAGCTCAAGTACAATGGGAAGGTGAGTATTGAAATAATGGTTGCTTAGATGATAATTTGAAACAGTTTTACATTTCTAATGTTCGATTAAAACAAATTTTAGTATTATGGATTAATACAATTTTATTTGATAAGTTTGGAGGTTCGTGAGATTATTTCGAGTTTCGCGACACAATGAGGAGTGAGAAATTGGTTGAATAATTTATAATTTTATTTATCACAACACTAAGCATAATTTAGACAATCAATTTTGCATGAAATTGTATTATTATTTTAGTTTAGTTTGAGATTCGCAATATTCGAAATTCGCGACAAAAATGGCCCCAGTTGGCTAATCGTGGTCAATGAGCAATGCACGTGCCTCTAAAGATGTGTTCAAATTGACCTTTGCAATGAACCATGTTTAGCACTGCAGGTAATGGATGTCACGGGCATTATTCTGCTCTAGTTGCCCACAAATTATCACGGCTTGACAACGATGTTGCTACGCTTAGTAAAATTCGTCTACGTGAATAAGGTAGTTTGAAAACAAATGGTGCCGGTTACACAGTCTTTGTTCAGATAAACCGAAATCATAAATATTACTTTACTATAACTGTTGGAAAAAAATATAATTTCCCCCTTTTTTTTAAGGGACGATTATCTGTTTATTTAATTGTTTCCTACTTTCTTCTTAATCCTTGGATTGTCGTTGAGTGTCGTAACTGTCGTTGGTTTGATCGCTGCTTGTACGTCGTCATTTATTGCAAGAATATTGTTCTTGCAGTTGTATTTTTCCTGATTGAATTTCTCTTCGTCGAATTCACGTCGTTTAATCTCAAACTTGGGTAATTAAACCTTTTATCGTTTGTCGCCTTTAGT
Source organism: Wuchereria bancrofti (assembly GCA_005281725.1). Lineage (NCBI taxonomy): Eukaryota > Metazoa > Nematoda > Chromadorea > Rhabditida > Onchocercidae > Wuchereria > Wuchereria bancrofti. Next base: position 1,049,664 of record SSBO01000002.1, on the reverse strand, counting down.
AACGAAAGATTATCCGTCTATCAGTTAAAATGTCCTATGAATGCGTCGTCCTATTGGTGTCCTAAGAGCGAATCCCTATTACTCGCCCTCATAACCGTTTCCCTCTAACGCGACCTAAGTGTGTCCTAACACCACGTCCCTCAACCCGTCGACCCGATGTAATATCCATAATAAGAAATTGTTCTGCTTATACCGCTGAGAGCGCCTCTTTGTTGAGATCAAATCCACATCGTTAATTTGCTCTTTTATTATGTGGTTGCTCCCTTCCCATTTTTGTGTTGCTTGTTAGGTTGGCTCCTTTGTTAGCGCCCTCACTTCTTGCTTCTTTATTAACAATAAGATCCTTTATATACTATATACAATCCCTTTCTTTAGTTACTGTATTAATACTTTCGGTCTATTTGCCGATACTATTGGAAATACCAGTAATTACCCATCTAGGAGGTATCATTCCTTCGGATTCCTTCAAATGACAAAGCGATTGACAGCAGACTAATAAAGACGTACAGAGCATTCAAAAACTTCGTAAAAAAGTATGAAACAACAAGCATTTGATGTCAGAAAAATCGAATTATAATATTTACAAATAAAATTGTATTAAATCCATAGAATTAAAGACTGACTTGTTTGAACATTTTATAGACATGTCATTCCAGTGTCATTTATCTAATAGTCACTTTCTGTAGCTGAGCGTATTTGCATTGTTTGTTAACAAAGAATAATTTTAAATAATGTTTTTGGAANATCAAATTTCAAGATTTCAGAAGGGTTGAAATTATATCAGTGTCTTTATACTTGTCACTTCTCTAAAGTACTCAGTATTACTTCGTCCTATTTGCGCATTATTCTTCGTAAAATCGGGAAATTTAGAGAAGTAGATTTTGGTAATTGGCAACTTTTTATCGGTGAAACGGATACAATATGGAATAATTTTGTAATTTATACAAATTCATTATTTATGGAAGACGTTTCGTCCCAGTGTCGACTTTTTTCAAAGTGATTTTCTTTCTTTTTTTTTAATTGAATATTGTTCTTTAGCAATTTTAAGATTCGAAATATTTACCAAAATTTGTGCTTGCAAAATTATGTTTGAAAATTCATATAGGAATATTGCTAACGAAATTATTCCAAAATTGCTTTTTAAATTTTCATATGGGACATATGTGAAGTGCTATGAAAACAGTTAAACTTGGAACACTCCGAGTACAACGAATGATTACTTTGCTATTTAATTGCTTTATTATATTCTTAATTTGCAGAAATGAACGTGATATGCATCATTTTATCGAAATTTTGGATGAAAGTAATAAAAGTTATGAGATTACGTGATATGGTCACCGGATGACTGGTAGACGTAAAATCGAGCGTAGCGAACTATATGTATATAGGAAGTGGACTTATTGGATTTAATTTCTTATTTCACTTTTCACTTTGAATTTTCCTTTTGCGATCTAAATTACAAATGATCTGAAATAGTTGAAGGGTTTGTTCTTTTTTTCTCAATCAATTGTTGCAGTAGAATTATTTGCATTCATTCCATTCGTCGTTGGTTTTTTCTTTTGAAGAAGTTACACAAGAAGAAATGCATCATGGGGAAGAAGTTTGGAATGTGTTAATTAAAGATGTACAGTTATTAAAAATTCTTTTATGGGATCTATATAGGAAGAATTAAAGCTGCTATATCTCTTCACACTAGCAATGTCGTTTATTTTTTGATAGTAAAGAAGTTTCAAAATAGTAAAAAATTAATAAAGGTATTTTTTTTCATTAATAAAATTAATAAAGTAAAAAATAAAATAAAATACAAAATTAATAAAAAGTCTAAAAGCTCTTCAAAATATCGAAATTACTGTGTGTATGAAAAAAAAACAGTAGTACAACTATCGAAATACACTTCAATTGTTAAATATGTTTTATACTAAACTACTTTTATTGAACCATTAAACTGTTAAGTTTTACGTCCAATAAATCCTTTTTTTATGTCATAGTATGTACAACTTGATTGAATGCTTATTACTTACTATTCTTTTGTATTAAATAGGTGTTAAATTCCTTTTTTCTGTACTATTGCGATTAAGAAGTTAAAAAAGAAAAAGTACTGCAAGTGATGTATGAATGAGATTGTATTAGGAGAGGAGAAAACATCTTTCTTAAAAATGTTCGTAATTATGTTTTATTTTTTACTCGAGAAGGATTCTTTTTAGTGATCGTATAATCATTTGGATTTCAAAAGATCATTATAGATTAACAAAGTTAATTTATTATAAACGGAAGGTAGAGTGATTTAAGAAACAAATATCAGATCAGAAGTAAATTATAAGGATTTGATTTAGTAAACATTACAAAAATCAAAACATGTAAATTGAAAATATTTTCACATAAATCAATTTCAGTCATCTGTATATTACAATACTGTTAGATAACTTTTGATTAAATTTCTGGGAAAAGTAATGTTTTTTTTTTTTTTGATTCGTTAAATTTTTCTACGATTTATGCAGAGAATGAATTGGATGAATTTGAATTTCATGCCAATAATCAATAAAATTGATATTATAAGCTAAGAGCAATTGATTTTTAATGTATAGTTAGACTTGTCATTTTTTCTTGCATTAATTCAGTGGCCAAATTGAATTCGTTGATTTTTGGCCAAAGAAGTTTGCTTCTGTGTTGGTTTGACATTAGATTGATTTCTTGGTTATAGGCTAGTATTTCCATTTTTGCTTCAATTTTTTCAATTTCAAACTTATGTTATTCTTTGTTTGGTGAATTCGATAAATTCTGTATTGACTTTTTCATATTTATAGTTGTTTCTTCCAAGTCTTTTCGCTATTATATCATCCTTTTATAATAGCAGTCTTGCAGCTAAAGTCGGACCGTTAAATGATAGATAACGCTTTAATAAATAATTATTTCGATTTTGATAGCTTTTTTTACATGCTATATTAAGTTGTTATCATGTATTTTTGATAATTGTAAACATCGAAAACACCTTGAAATTTTACATTTTCTAGATCAAATTTTTGTTTGGAGCAGTTTCCATTATAAGCAATTGCTTTTCTAATTTTTCTCTTAAGTTTCATAGTCAGATCCGTATTATTTTCATTATCCATGTTGATTATAATATCGTCTTTCATCTAGTATGGAATGATGAATCCATAATTCATTGTTCTGATTGTTTTGTTTACATCATTAAGCACAAATAATGTTTGTAACTCATTTAAAATGCGATGACTTCCATATTTTCTGCTTCCAATTTTTCGATATAATGTATATATTAATTGCATCCGTCGATGTTATTCCTTGTCATACATTTTCCCTTTTGAACTGTTTATATTATCAAAGTTTGAAACTAGGTTTTTTCCATTGAACAGAAACATTTCTCCATGAATCAATATAAACTTCATAATTTACACTTAGCAATTCATAGGAATATCGCACATTTGTTATCCATTTGTTCGGAGAAATTTGATTTAATGAAATTTCATTTATTTCCTTTTGATTATCTAGAACTTTCAACAGAATTGCAAAGTCGTTCTGGAAATAATTATTTGATCAAAAATACTGATTAATGATTATCTCAGGTGTTGTATTTTATGACCGATATCAGTATGTAAGTCCGAGTATATACGTTAACCTGTTAACCTTGATTGATGTGGTATTTTGATCAAAGATTTCTTCGCAATTCCACCTTTCAAGAATGTTAAATGATATACTGGCGATCCATTCATACTTTTTTGTCGTTGCTACTTCAGTTGACATCGTTATTAATAATAAAGTTTTTATCGCAAAATCTCTGATGTGTTGTCTCTGTTGAAATTCATTGCAAGTTCGTAGCACTTCTTTTCGTCACCTTATGATGGATTGTTGTTTACTGTATCCTCTGACATTACTGTTTAGTCTTCAATTTCTTCTTACCGTTTAATCTCCAGAGAATATAATAAATATATTATAAGTCGATTCATTAGCTTCCCAAATGGTGACTCTATTAAAGGATTTCTTACCTTTGTTAAGTAATTTTCAGCCTATCACCATTCTCAATAGCTTTTTTGTTAGATCGATTATACGCTCATAAATTCAAGGAATTTCGAAATTATATTTCTTCATCTCATCCCATTTTTAGTTAGGAACTCAGTCAACTACGTTTTTTTTTTCCATATAGTTTAGAAGACTAATTGAAATTGACTAGCGCTAGAATTAATTCTGAACAACTATCTCGTGCAACAGATCTTCTAAAGACATTTAAGGAACTTTCTGCAGATAAATTGTCTGCCAACTCTAAATGCGTTTTAGTACTGAAACGGTTGAATTAGGCGATCCATATTTTCGTTACACCTTCCTCTGTTTTTACGGAAACAAGATCCGGATAATCTCGACCCACTCGTGCAAATATTCTTGATCGAGCTGCCGGATAATTAAACATAGTGGATAGTAAATGGTTTTCAGTATTCAAGACTTCAAGATTTAATATTCAAGACTCTTTTAATTTCTGCTCTTCCTTTGGTATCCAGAGCTTTTCCCTTAAGCTTGAAGTCGTATGGATTTTTCTTTGAGTTCTCCAGATGACTTCTAGACTTCCATAGTGCCTCTTCATGGTATAAATTCATAGTATAAATTTAACTCAATTACGTCTTCCGTTATTCTATCCGATTGGGTTTGTCTAATTGTGACACACAATTAGGCCAATTTATAATCGTCTTCACTCAGACGATCCTTTGTTGAATAGGTTTCGATAATTTTTTTTATAATTTTTCTTCTTTTGAAATTTATAAAATTCAAAACTCATGCAATAGCTATTATCATCTCTAACCACTTGCTGAATCTTTGTGCATCGATTAATTTGAAAGTTTTGTCGATGGTAAACTGCGCTACAATCTTTTGGCCTTCTTTTTCAATTTCATACTTTTTGCAATCTCTATTATAGATTGGCCATCTTAATTCTTCTTCTACTAATCATGTTGTCCTTTCCACCATGGTTCAAATTTTGAAAGTTCAGGAGAAAATCCTATTGTAAGCTATGTCAATAGGATTATTTTCGCTTAAAATATATCGATATGTGAATTTGGCCATTCTTATTTCTTCTACCGATCCAGGTGCATGTAATTAGTCCAGCACAATAAACAGTGCAGATGTGGATCCAGATTGTTAATATGAACCAAATTGTAGACACACAAGTTTTTCAACATCAGCACAACATTGCCCAAGTTCTTTGGATCTAAAAACTTCGACATTATTTTCATAATGCTCCACCTTGCATTTTTTTTTAATTCAAACTTATGAATTGCTCTCCAGTTTTATCAAATCCTGAAAAAAAAAGACAGTTCTTCAAATTTTTTACTTAAAACAAAACAAAAAATTTGATTGCATCTGGAATAAGCTGACCAATAAATTCAATTTTGTAAACCTAAGCTATATACAAATGGAAACATTTTACGGATCAGTTCGATCGGCTCTTTTAGCATACTGATTAGCAAAAACTTAAAATATTTTTCTTTATGAAAAATTTTTAAGTGGCACAAATAAGAAAGCCAGCTAATTTTTATGAAAAATCAAGCATTGAAAATTGGAAAACCTAATAGTTTCTTTGAAACGCTCTCATCACTGCATGCATCAAAATAATTCTTATTTGAATCCTGAATCGATCACGTAACAGATTCCATCAGTAATCACCAAGATCTCAATTATATCTGTGACCCAAACAACCTTAAATTTTCAAAAACAACAAATGAACAGATAAAACGAGACGAATCATTGAAAGTAACAGTCTATTCGTCTAGTGTGGGAAACTACACTCAGAATGATTGACAGTGTCGTCAAAAAAAGTGAAGAAAGAAAGTACAAATGGCTAAACAAATATATTTCGTATTCTCCCATAATCACTTAATTATAGATAATAATAAAAAGAATATGAATCCATAAACAAAATTTTTTTATATGGTTGTTGTCATGCTGCCAAAGAAATGAATACAATGAATACCTTTTGAGTACATAACGAATCACGCGGAAATTTAGCGACACGTTTTTTCAGTTTGTCAGTTCATTGCGATGATTCAAAGCTACAAACGGAGCTTTGAAGAAAATTGTTCAGCAACTAATTACCATTTTTCATTTTCTGGAAGCATTTCGACCAGCTCTTCAAACATGTTGATTAGCAGATACCTAAAATATTACTTTTCTTCACAGTTATTCATGACAAGTTTGAAGAAGTAAGAATAATAAAACAAGTGAACGATAGAATGAAACAGGAAGAAAATTTTCTTAAATTAAATGTAAGGATTGGAAAATCTAAAATTAGCTTACATCTGATTTCGTAGTCAAAACAATTTGCAATTTAAAGAGCTATAAAAATGAAATTTCATGTATAGAATGTTTAAAAATGTTTACCTTTCTTTTTTTGCTTGAAAATTTTGGCCTGCAAATGAAATGGTATCAACAAGTAAAGACAAAATATGAAAAAATTACGAAAAACGGAAAAACTAGCAAGAAGCATGCAATGAGCAGAAAATAAAACCAAACAGCGTGCATGGAAGTGCAAGCAAATAATATGACTATTTCATAAATGAGATAGCAAAATGACATGCAGTATGTCAGCGAAAAACATTTTGTGAACTCAATACAAATTACAATGAGATTATACATTATTAAGTTAAATCAGCAAAAAACATGCAGTAAATGCAATTAACAAAAGAGCATGCAGAAAATAAAGCAAGAAAAAAGCATGCAGTAAATGCAATTAACAAAAGAGCATGCAGAAAATAAAGCAAGAAAAAAGCATGCAGTGAATTAGGAATAACGTAAATGACCACGTAACAAACACAATCAAACCGTGTAGTTAATAATAGAAAAAACATGCGTACAGTAACAGAAGCAGTAGAAAAAAAAACGTGCACTAATTAAAATTAGCATAAAGGCATGCAAGAACAAGATAATAAAAAAAGATTCAAAACTACAAGTAATTTAAAATATTATCAAATAGCGATAATAACTTAAACCAACAATAAAAGAACACAGTTAATAAAAGTGAAAAAAAAAAGCACGCATTACCAGTATAAATTAGTGTTGATGGAAGGAGCAAAGTTAACAAAAGACGTGCAAACAAGATAATAAAAAAGAAAAAAATACATACAAAAACAAATTTTAAAAAACTTTGAAAATAACTAAATAACAAAAAGAGACTCGAAACTGTTATTAATATAAATTATTATCCAATAACAACGAGTAATAACTATAAAAGAAAACATACACATAATAGGAAAAAGTGAAAATGCACATAGAAACAAAAGTAACAAGATTCAAAATTGTGTGTGATGTAAAATATTAGTCAATAATAGTAATAGGTAAACAAAAAAGCGTGCAATTAGTAAACAGTGGACAGATAGAGCAAAGTATACAAAAAGCATGCAGTAATTATAAGTAACCAAAAATGCATGCAGAAATGAAAGAAACAAAAAAATTTGTAAAACAGATCTGCATGCAAAAACAAAATCCAGAAATATTGGAAAACAACTAAATAAGAGAAAAAGAGGAAAATTGATATAAATACATACAAATTAATGAAAATGATACAAGTGATATAAAAAAAATGTATATGCAATTAGTGAAACAACAAAACGACATGCAAAAAAAGAAAACATGCATTTAATAAAACATAAAAATATTGTTTAGTACAAAAAGTAAGTGAACGAAACAAAAAAAATCATGCAAAAAGTAAATCAAAAATGCAGGCAAAAATAAAATCAAGAAATAATGAAAACAACGAAATAAGAAAAAATGCATCATAAGCAATTAATAAAAAGCATGCATTTAGGGGGAATAACCAAAAATACATGTAAGAAACAAAGGTAACGAAAGAAATTCGAAACACGAGTATTAAAAAAATATTAGCCAATAACAATAATAAGCAAAATAAACAAAAAGGCATGCAATTAGTAAACATACAAAAGGCATGCAATTAGTAAACATACAAAAAAGCATGCAACAATAGCAGACAGAGTAAGCAAAGATTGGAAAAGCATGCAGTAAATTATAAATAATTAAAAATGAAGACAGATATAAAAGACAAAGAATGATCTAAACTATAAGTAATATAAAATATTGTCCCAACACCAAAAGTAAGTGAAGTGAACAGAAAAAAAAACATGCAAAAAGTTAATTAAAAATACATGCAAAAACAAAAAAACAAACAATCAGATAAACAAGAGAAAACTGATACGAATACATATAAATTAACAAAAATAGAAAAAAGATATTAAAAAAATTTTTAAAAAATTAAGAAAATACGAAAAATATGTATAAAATATATTAAAAAAATAAAAAATAATATGAAAAAGTTTTTGAAATATAAATGATTATGTATAAAAATGTATTAAAAAATATAAAAAATATTAAAAAATATATTTAAAAAATATAAAAACTACATATGATGTGTAACAACCATCAATAAAAAACATGCATTTAATAGAATATGAAAATATAACACAGTACAAAAATAATACTAAATATTGCTCAATATAAGAAGTAAATGAAGTAAACAAAAAATTCGTGCAAAAATTAAAACAGATCTGCATGCAAAAACAAAATCCAAAAATATTGGAAAACAACTAAATAAGAGAAAAAGGTTCGTAACTAAAAGTAATATCAATTGTTATCAAATAATAACAATACAAAATATTAGCCAACACTAATAGGTTAGCAAACAAAGCATGCAATTAGCAAACATAGAAAAAAGCATGCAATTAGTAAACGTACAAAAAAGCAGACAGGGTGAGCAAACAGGAAAAGCATGCAGTAAATTATAAATAATTAAAAATGAGTACCGAAATAAAAGATAAACAATAATCTAAACTGTAAGTAGTGTAAAATATTGTCCAACACCAAAAGTAAGTGAAATGAACAGAAAAAAATCATGCAGAAAGCAAATCAAAAATACATGCAAAAATGAAATCAAGAAATAATGAAAACAACTAAATAAGAAAAAATGTATAACTACAAGTAATATAAATTATTATCAAAAAATAATAAGCTAGATTTAAAAAAGCATGCAGTTAGCAAAACAACAAAAGTGGCATGCATCAACAATTAATAAAAAGCATGCATTTAAAGGGAATAACCAAAAATACCTGTAAGAAACAAAGATGACAAAAAATATTTCAAACAAATTATATACATATAAAAAGAAGATAGTAGGTAATCAAGAATGCTAGCCAAAAATAACAATAGATTAAGTTAACATAAAAAGCATGCAGTAAGTTATAAGTAACCGAAATTGCATGCAGAAACAAAGAAAATGGAAAATGGTTTCAACTGCAAATAATATAAAATATTGTCCAATATTAAAAGTAAGCGAAATAAACATAAAAACATGCAATTAATAAAAGAACAAAAGGAAAAAATGGAATTAACAGAGAAAGCATGCATTAAAGGATAAAAGTATAAATTGCAGTTAGTGAGGCAAGCAAAGTTGACAAAAAGCTTACAGTAATTAAAAGTATCAGAAATGGTTTAAAAAACAGTTTCGAAAGAGAAAAATTAATTTAAGGAAAAATTTGCATTAAGAGACGCGTGATTAGTGTAAGCTAAAAAAGCATGCATTTTCAAAAATCAAAAATAAAAAAAATGAAAAAAATAAAGATTCGAGACATCAAAAGGAAACAAAAAATTCAAAGATCAAATTAAGAAAAATCAATTCGCTAAATTTGATGATTCGCGTTAATCAAATTAATTTTAAAAATCAATAAAAGATTAATTTTAGTGCAGTTTAAAAGCGAGAAATCAAAAATTTCGATTTCAAAATTATATGTGCAAAAATTTGAAAAAAATACAAAATTTTAAAAGGGTAGCTTAAAAAAATTAGTGGAAAAAATTGTTTAAAAAATGAATAAATAAAAAAAAAATTGTGCAAAAAATAAATCAAAAATACATGTAAAAACATTGGAAGAAATAATAAAGGCAGATGAACAAGAAAGAATTGGTAAATGCATATAAATTAACAAAAATAATATATAAAAAAATTTAAAAATACAAAAAATACATAAAAAAAGTATTAAAAGATGCACAAAAAAGTAAAAAATATGAAAAAAAGTATAAAAAATTTTAAAAAATAAAGAATATCAAAAAAATATAAAAAATAAAAAATTAAACAAATGCATAAAAAAGTGTTTAAAGTAATATGTTAAAAAAATATAAAAAATACATAAAAAATATGAAAATTACTAAAAAACATATAAAAAATAAAAATATATAAAAAATATTTAAAAAATATAGAAAAATATAAAAAGTATTAAAACTAAAAAATATATAAAAAATAAACAAACTAAAAAACATATAAAATATAAAAAACATATTAAAAAATTTTAAAAAATATATAAAAATTTAAAAAATCAACAATCAATAAAAACATGCATTTAATAAAAATATTGCTGAATACAAAAATAATATAAAATATTGTCCAATAAAAAGTAAGTGATAAAAAGTAAGTGAACTAAACAAAGAATCATGCAAAAAGTTTATCAAAAATACAAAAAAAAAATGGAAAAAAATGTAAAAAATTGGAAGGACGGCAAAAAATTAGAGATATCCAAACGTTTGAAGCAATTTCTAAATGTTTTGAAAACTTCAAAAAATCAGAAAAACATCAAAATTTAAAATGGCCCAAAAAATTCGATCAATTCAGTCAAATACTAAAAAAAAAGAATTCGAGAAATTACCAAAATTTCCTTCAATACTCTGCTAATTCAAAAGAAATCTTTGAAAAATTAAGAAAAATCAAAAATCATAGTTGTATATAAACAATGTCAAAGGTAGGTGTAAACTCTACAACTACCCTCGATTTTTCTCCTCACAATGATACTTAAAAGAACAGGTACCAATTCTTGATTGCACTTAAAAAATAAAACTAGCAAATATGACAATTATCAAATTTATTAGTGGCGGCAGGGGAAGCTTAAATGCTTGTAGAAACCTTAAAAAATTACTCAGTGCTATTAAAACATGCTTAAATATAGAAATTAACCAAAAAAGAAACTATCCTAAGAAGCGTACATGGCATAAACAAATAGAAATAAAAAAATTCAAGAACTTATTATAAGTTGAAAAATTGGTACCCGTTATATACATCAATAGAAGCACCAAATTAAAAAAATTTGACACGGTTAATCAACAATTAAAAGAAAAATGAAAAATCTCAATAAAAAATTCAAAATCAACAAACAAGTAACATAAACCGTAAAAAATAAACAACTGTTATGAGTTATTTAAAAAAAAAGAGTATTAAAAATAAAAAATTAAGGGCATTAGAAATAAATAAAAAAACATTAGAAACATTAAATTATTAAAAATAATTCTTGAACGGAAAAAAAAATTAAACACTAAACATTTAATAAAAGTTAGCCGCCCATAAGGGGCTCGCAACGAAAACAAATGAAAACAACTGAATTCGATGCAATAAGGTTGGTTTGAAATTCTTAATTACAAAAAAAATTTCCCTTCCACAATCTTTTCAATTTCAAGCATGCCTCTACAAACAACAAATGATATGTGCAAATGTAAAACAGCTATAAAAACCCTAAATTACTTTATTTCCTTTTCTCATACATTTTTGAATTCAGTTGTTCTCAATTTAAATTATTTCAAATAAAAAAATTTTTTAATTATTTTTATTTTTTTTTTTGCTTTTTTTTCTTTTTTGATTTTTTTTTGATTTTTTTTATTTTTTTTTTTTTTGATTCTTTTTTCATTTATTTTAATTTTTTTTGGTGTTTTTTTTCTTTTTTGATTTTTTTGATCTTTTTTTGATTTTTTTTATTTTCTTTTTTGATTCTTTTTTCATTTATTTTAATTTTTTTTTGGTTTTTTTATTTTTATGTTTTTTTTCTTTTTTGATTTTTTTGATCTTTTTTTGATTTTTTTTATTTTTTATTTTTTTATTTTTTGGTTTTTTTTTTTTTATTTTTGGAATTACTAACCCTCTTGGACATGTTTCATCGATAGAGGACCGAGCACTGGAACAGGCAGCGACAGGTTAGCCGCGTGAGGATGGCCCGATATCATTGGCCTGAAAGAAAAATTTACTGATAAGAAAAACTACGAGATTCACTTTATGATTTTTTCTACAATCATTCGAATCTTTTTTCATCTTTAAATTTCACTTCCTATATATGAATTTTTACCTGGAACGAAGAGGTGATGCGCATCCTCTTCTCTCCCCACAAGATCCAGTCTGCGGCGCTTTACCTGCCTTTCGCTCATTACGGCCGCACATGCCCTCGGGCACCAATCGAGGGCATGAAGTTCCACGGCAGCTTTCCGCTGTGCGGCCGTATATTCGGGTGGCAGCAGAAGGTTATGGCCACACCGGGCGCAAAAACCTGGAATATGTGAGTTGAGTTTGCTAGCTTTCAGACAAATCAAATACCAACATTTTTAAAAAGTAACTGAAAATTTCGTTTTGAAATATACTTACCGTCCTGCTTGTGCATCCTCGAAGCGTGGATGCGCCACCCTTTTAATGTTTCGAATTGCCTGTTGCAAATACCACACACTGAAAATAGAAGTATAAAAAAATGTTATTTATTAAAACACCAATATAGAAATTTTGCGATCGTTTTGATTTGCTACAAAGGATAAAATTTTATGACTTAACTCACAAATATGATTTGATCAGTAAGGAATTAAAATTATAAATTACCGATGCGGTTGGTTCCTTCTTCCTGAAGCACCGTGTATGGCATTGCCTGCGGCACTTGCAACTCCCTTCGGAGCTGCTCCGGTAGGTCCCCTAAGTCAGCGGGACGGAATTGTTCCGGTGTTGCCGCAGCCAATACCTGCTGAGTGGCGAGGATTGGGATTTCGATCGTCCTTGTTCTCCTGAAACAGACACATTTAATGTAAATTACTTAACAGTATTGTTTAATTATTGCTTTTCTATATACATACTACCTTCTTCTAATTATTGCTTTGCTATAAAATTGTTGCAAAAATCAAAACTTACAGGACGAGTTCACGGACTGATTCAATCCGCTCCTCAACTCCACTCGTCTCCATTGATGCCGCCGCGTGTACCTCAGGCTCTTCGTTTTCATCGCCTTCTTCTGGCAGAGGGGCCCACTCTGCTTCGTATGGCCAATTCTCGGCCTCATCATTATTTTCCGGTAGAGGGGCCGACTCTGCCTCATCTTCATCAATTGTCGGCTCCTGAGATACCGCGTCCTCTTCCATTTCTTCTTGAGCATTTCGCTCTTCTATTTCGTCCAATTTCATTTGAGCTATGTCCAAGAGGGTCATGAGCGATCGCTCAAACTGAAAAGTTACTTTTTGCAGTCATATTTTAAATTTGTGGCAGAAGGTTCTGCAACACTTTCTTCAAACTGCCATCAATTTAGAGCAAAAAAAAAAAAAGTGTTGAAAAGAAAAAGAAAAATAAAGTAAAAATTACCCGGATTGTTTCTTTTACAAAACTCTGTAATGCATCAAACATTACAGGTTCCCTTCTTAAATAATCGAAAACCGCTTGGATACCTTCCATGGGAACACTCACTCACTCTGAAAAATAACAAAATTACCAAATATTCATCAAATATAAAAAAATTGTCGCACATTTCAATTTACTTAAAATGTAATATTACTTATACCAAGTATTAATACCTTTTACTAATCTAATCCCACTATAAGAAAAAAAAAAGTAACGAAAGTGAACATTCATGGAAGTATTTTCCTATATTCTCTTGTGCTCAGGAAGATTGCAAACATTTTACTTTATGCGCCAATCCTTTTGTCATTACAGGAAATATCATTTGCTCTCTCTTTCTAATCTCTGATCCATCTCAACTTGACATCCTCATAATATCCTTTTGTAAAAAAAAAAAGTCGACAAGATTGAGATTTGAACTATTCACTGTTACTTCCAGAAATTACGGCTTGCAAAATATGAAATGGAATCGAAGAACTGAATTATCGATTTGTTTTGATAAAAATAGTATTTTTGTTTTTTTTATGCTACCCCAAATGGGATCAAAATAAGTTTGTCTTCTTTAATTTCTTTGCTTTAGTCTTTTTCATCAATAAAAAAAAGAATTATGCTCCGATCAATATAGATTAAATAAACGTAGAGAATTCACTTTATAACTTTTATTTCACTATTTCAATAATTCACAACTTATACAAGATATAATGATTTCTATATGCCATATCATACCTCAGCGAACGGTTATAGGTTTATTCAACTTTTTTTTTACATTTATTCAACCAATTATTTTAGTTTTACCATTGCGGTTAAATCGTTCTCGACCGAATTTTTGTTGATAGTTTTGTTTCTTTCATGTATGAAGTTAAATGACTGAGATTTTTTTTTCATAGCTTTATATCACATTTTTTTTTAGTTTTTATATTGTATTTCAATTTTTAAATCTGCTGCTATTACTAGGCGTATTGTAAACAGCAATTTTTGCTTCATTTCTCTTAACTTTAGGCTTTTGGCAAAGTTACAAAATGCATAACAATTAGCAATACTAAATAAAAAATTAAAAAGTAAGATATTTTAGACTTTTTAAAATAATTCCCTTTAGCGATTAAATTTTTCACTTCACTTTTTTCTAAAATCAATTGTAATGCAAACCTTTCAGTTGATTCAAAGCGTTGAACGCCTTGAAGAAAGATTAATGCAACAATTTTTATTCTAAAAGTCTATTTAAAAATTCTCTTAGCGCTCTGAAAATTTCTATAGAAAATTTTTTTTTCCGTTGTACAATAAATTTTCAGTAAAAATGGTTTTCTCGGTTGCTGCTAAATTTATGTTCAAGAAAAACACTCTATATTAATTTTGATTTAAGCCATGTATAGAGAATCTCTATTTAGTCATTTCGAATAACGGATTTGGCAAAAATATGAATTTTAAAATGTTAGCAAAGCAACAGAATTAAATTTCCTTACTGTTGTGGAACTGTTTAGAACTTATTTGATATTTTGCATTTTGTTCGATATGATCTTTCTTCTTCTGGCAAAATATTTTTGATAATTGAGACAATAAATTACTAAAGATATTATTTTGAAATGCTTGAAAATTGACAGGACGATGAATTTTTATTTATTTTTGATACAAAGATAAATTTTGCTTATTAATTTAAGCACATGAAATGGTTGAGGCTTTCAGTGAATATCGTTTTCAAACAAGTTAAACAGTGAAATTAGCAAAAATATGAGTTTTGAAATGCTATCAAAGTAGTAAAACTAAAATCCTTTATTATTATAAATTCATTTTTTTACTTGTTTGACATTTTGCTTGCTATTATATTTTCATTGGATATGATTTTTCTTCTTTTGAAGGCATAGTTTTGATAATTTCGATTAAATACATTACAGTGAAATGTTACAAAGAAAAAAAGTGGTAAATTTCAATGTACCACTGTACATTTTGAACAATGAATTTGGTAAAATTGGTAAAGACATAAATTTTAATATTGCTGTTAAAGCAACAAAATTTGACTTTCTTAGTATAAAATTCTTTAATGTTATGGTCATTTTTTTTTTTTTTAATATTGTAGCCATTCAAATGATAAACTCATATTGAAATGATGAATTTGAAATTTTTTAGCACAAATCCAGCAATAAATCAATAAAATTCCGTGTATCCCTAATACAGAATTGAATAATTTTAACCTTGCAACTTAGACATCATATTCAATTGATTTCGACAATGAATCTGTTAAAAATGCGAATTTCAAAATGTTAGAAATTTAACAAAATTGAAATTTTCAGGAATTATAACATAAATTTGAATTTAATTGGGATTTTACCCGGCGTTATATTTTCAGTTGACATGATCTTCCATTTGTGCTTAGAAAATTTGAAATTTATCATTTCAATATGAGTTTGTGGTATGAAATTAATATTTTAAATAATTTACACTAATACTTTGAAAAAATTTTGCCCGAAAAATGGGAGATCATATCAACTGAAAATATATTGCCAGAAAAATGCTGAATAAATTGAAAATTAATTTGTAATTCACTAAAATTTCAATTCTGCCAACTCTCTAATATTTTCTTACCAAATTCGTTGTCAAAATTAATTTTTAAGTTTTACCAGATCAAAATTTTGTAACATTACAAAACTAAAATTAATAAGGAAGTTCATTTTTGTGTTAGGAATATACGGAATTTCGCTGATTTGTCGCTTGATTCGTGCTTAAAATATTCGAAATTTCATCATTTCACTACCATTGTATGATTTGAAATGATATTTCAAATAATTTAGAATGATAATGGGAAAAAAATTTTACCGGAAAATGGAAGATCATATCAACTGAAAATTTAGTGCAAGCAAAACGCTAAAAAAGTACATAATATTTTATAATTCAATGGAAATTCAATTTCGCTACCTTGCAAGCAATTCATGAACCTATGATTTCAACAGCCAATTAAGAAATTGGCTTAAATACCGTGGGAAGAGGAATATCCGTGAAAATAACTTGGAACTAGCAAGTGAGAAACCGAAATTTTAGCCGTGTGCAAACTTTCCGAGCGCTTCATTAATTAATCGCATGTCTCATTCTGATTCATTATGAACAAGTAAATTTGAATCAGATTGACTATACTTTCCACTTGCTTTTTGTTGCCTTAATTCATCGGTCGATAGTCAATCGATTTGTTACTGGGATTCAATCACTAATTCCAATACTATTAAAATAATAGATGTAATTTTAAAAAGCCGCACCGAATTAGTGATTTCTCTAGCTTTTAATTTGGAACTTTGAAAATTTTTTAAAGACCTCGAAATGTGCTCAGAAAAAAAATTCCTTCAATGCTTAATAACATTTGTAATCCCACCTCTGACTTCTGTCATCAATTGTTTACTCAAATTTCAAATTAGAGCAAGTGGACATGCACTACTTTTACGCCGTTTTGTAGAAACATTTGGCTATCCTAAACTCACTATTCATAAAACCTTCTCTACTATGATCAATCAAAATCTCTTTAAGATAGCGTCCAAAATCCACAATATTTTAAATTGACAAATTTTAATAACAACCTAGTAGTACCACTCAATTCAGCTTATTTCACTGATATATATTTTTTTGAAATCTGGAACCGATCACGTATCATCTCATGGATCACTTGCTGATTGTGTAAACGAAGTGTATCTTTTACTTTATTTCATAATTAACCGCAAGAAACTTTTAGAAAAATTAGGTAACATTACATGAAGCAAATCCGAAATGTGAAAATAAACAATGAAAACAATTCAACGGACACTTATGTGAACAAAAAACAAATGAATAGTAAATTATAGCAATCATCAGTCTTTTTCACTCATGCAAATAAGTTTTATGAAAAAAACTGTGTACCATATTTGCAGTGAATTAAACCCAACCATAATAATATATGCACGAATAACACTATCACATTCTTTCCATGCTTCCAGTATTTTTGAGACTGCCAGCAGTTTTGGTAAGATCAAAGGATAAATCCGCCCTACTCGTTCCCTTGTTGAAAATGGAGGCGGTACTTGACATAGGCAGGGGAAAGAGAGCGGTAATATTAAGATATGCACGAGTACTACTAATTGTCACGTTTTTCTTCCCGTATTCGGAGAACTCCTTGACTCGGAGTCTCGCAGGAATGCTTCAATGCAAAATGCAATGGTACGTGCAGTTTTGGTAAGATGGAAGGATAACTGCGCCCTATCTGCTCACTTATAGAAGTAAAGTGGGGTAGTTATTTCAAGTAATTTATAATAATGTTGAGAAAAAAATCTCTGCGCGAAGTTGGAAGATCACATCGATTGTCAGGCAAAATGCTAAATAAATTCAGAAATTTTTTCTAATTCAATTAAGAATCGGTTTCGGTACCTTTAAAACACCTTAATTACACAAAATTCATTGTCCAAACTAATTGGGAATGATACCAACTGATAATTTTAAAGCGTAAAAAGCTAAAATTAATAAGCCAATTCATTTTTGTATTAGAAATATGCTTAATTTCATCGATTTATCTCTTGGTTCAGGTTAAAGAAATTTGTACTTCATTTCCTCATTATATTATCATTTTATCATTTAAAATTAAAATTTCAGGTAATTTATGATAATATTGTTAAATATAAATAAAATAATATTAAAATAATTTAAAAAAAATAAATTGCCGGAAGATCATATCGATTTGTAATGCAAAGCGCTAAATAAATTGATAACTCTTTTTTAATTCAGTTAAAAATCAGTTTTGCTACTATTAAAGCACCTTAAATTTACCAACTACAACATCGAAATTGATTGGATTTAGAAAAAGCTCACACCGAATCAGTGATTTCTCTAGCTTCTAATTTGGAACTTTGAAAATTTTTTAAAGACCTCAAAATGTATCCAGAAAAAGAAAAAATTCCTTCAATGCTTAATAACATTTGTAGTCCCACCCTCTGACTTCTCTCATCAATTGTCTACTCAAATTCCAAGTCAGAGCAAGTGGACATGCACCATTTTTACGCCGTTTTGTAGAAACATTTGGCTATCCTAAACTCACTATTCATAAAATCCTCCCTACTGTGATCAATCAAAATCTCTTTAAGATAGTGTCCAAAATCCACAATATTTTAAATTGACAAATTTTAATAACAACCTAGTAGTACCACTCTAATTCAGCTTATTTCACTGATATATATTTTTTTGAAATCTGGAACCGATCACGTATCATCTCATGGATCACTTGCTGATTGTGTAAACGAAGTGTATCTTTTACTTTATTTCATAATTAACCGCAAGAAACTTTTAGAAAAATTAGGCAACATTACATGAAGCAAATCCGAAATGTGAAAATAAACAATGAAAACAATTCAACGGACACTTATGTGAACAAAAAACAAATGAATAGTAAATTTCATGTAAATAAGTTTATGAAAAAAACTATATCATAATTTTGCAGTGAATTAAACCCAACCATGATATTGCTAATTTACCTGATAATTATACATTTTTTCATTTTTTATTTTTTTTATACTTAATGATATAGGCTTATTTATTAATAAACTTAATGATATAGGCTTAGGAAAAAAAATATGTAGTCGATAAGAGTACACAGAATTTTCTTGTGGAAGAGCAGCAAACAGTTCAAAAAAAAAAATCTCACGCAATGAACTACAGTTGCAGGCGGAAATACCCCTGATAGCGGCACAGTTCAAAATATTCCACGCTCCGACTATTTCAAAGAAGGTACGACAAATTTTAACTGAAAAATGAAAACATTAAATACGCATGGGGAGCTATAGAAATGTTAGATTAAAAGAACTCATTCAAAACAGGCTTCAACAAATTTAAAGCTTTTAAAAATTGGAATTTAAAGAGGATAGGAATGGGAGAATATGAGAGTAGTTAACTCTTACACCTGAAATACATTTAGAGTATTATTAAGTTGAACATCGCAAGAAATTTTGAAAGAGAAATAACGAGACTGATAAATAATCCAATTCGATTTATTTCGATTAATTAATTTCTAAAAAATATCACAAAAGAAGGGAGACTCAGCAAATATTCAGCAAAAAAAAAGCGAAAGAATCCATCAAAATACCTATCCCAAACAGTTCCATTAACAAATGCATAAATGCATTGTCACATCGTATCCCAACTTCCTAAAAGGATAAATACGCCCTACCCATTTGCTTGCTGAAAGCAAAATGAGTAGTTTTTGTAACGTAGCCAAAAGATGTGGAATTGAAGGAAGGCACACGTTACGAGAGAAAGTGATTGCTCAACTTGTAGAGGAGGGAATTATTACCCAATTTGCCTTTCAAATGGTAAATAACAATATATGCACGAATAACACTATCACATTCTTTCCATGCTTCCAGTTAGTATTTTTGAGACTGCCAGCAGTTTTGGTAATCAAAGGATAAATCCGCCCTACTCGTTCCCTTGCTGAAAGCAAAATGGGGGCGGTACTTGACATATTATGAGAGGAAATGATTGTCCGACTTGTAAGGGAAAGGAGAGAGATCACTTTTAATCACTTTACTGTTCATCAAAACAGTTGCACCAGGAACTGATGTATATTTTGCATTTCAAGCGGCAATATTAAGATATGCGCAAATAGCACTAATTTTCACATTCTCCACGTACTCGGACTACTCTTTGAGTCTCTCAGAAATGTTTCAATGCGATGGTACGTGCAGTTCTAGTGAAGTGAAAGGATGAATAACTGTACTCTACCTGTTCGCTTGCTGAAAGGAAAAAAAAACTGCAACACAGCCAGAAGATATGGAATTGAAGGAGGGGCGATACTTGACATATTATGAGGGAAAATGATTACCAGATAGGCAAGGAAAAGAGAGCACTAGTATTAAGATATGCACGAGTACTACTAATTGTCACGTTCTTCCCATATTCCGAGTACTCCTTGAGTTGAGTCTTTCAGGAATGCTCCAATGCGAAATGCGATGATACGTGCAGTTTTGGTGAGATGGAAGGATAATTGCATCCTATGTGCTCACTTTCTAGAAGTAAAATGGAGTAGTATTTTGTATTATAATTGGGAGATTGCTCAATATTTCATGAGTAAAAGTGATTTATCCGAGCTGTGATGGAGAAACAGAAAACTTCTTGCTGTCATTCTGTCAGTCGCAGTTATGTAATCATCTCAATCGTATGATGACTTGTCCTCTGTTCTGATCGTTTTCTGTCTCATTGATGCTATTCGATGTGGCGGATATGCTCCTAGACGACAAATGTTATCAGGATATATTTATTTGTAAAATTCTTGTATCCTACAGACCATCCCTCGGGAGTTTTAAGTGCCTGTTATTTTTTATTGTCACGAAAGGCTGTAATATTTTCTGTAGTTACACAACTGCATGGTTTCTAAAATTTCAATTAAAAAAGGTATTTTACTCACATCTTTCTTTGCATTCTTTTGTTATTTATGCAAATTAATGAAGTGCCGGTTTCAAGAAAGATTAACCAAATTGGTTAATCTTTCTTTTTTTCAAATTTGAATAGATAACATGTTTTTCTTATTCTTACATCTGTTTTTTAATCTAAATATTAGTTTCAGGTTTGAATAGTCAATGTTATTCTGTTGCTAATAAAGACCGATGTGACGCTATTGAAAGTTAGTTCTAGATATTTTAGACTTTTATTTGTACATATTATGTCTTTCATAAAATATGCTTTTACCATATGATGAGACAATGCTAACTGATGGAAATATAGTCAGTTATTGAAATATAATGAATGCACCACTTAGTCGAACAGAGAAACATATGACAATAGTATCAGTCGATTGGTTTTTATTAGAATGAAATGATAATCGATATTCAACCATATCCTTTTTCTTGAAAATTTCTGGAAGACTTTTCACAATTGGTTAGAATTTTTGCTTCTTGTTTTTCTTATCACTTTTTTTTAGGACTTTTCTTGAAATCCTTTTTCAAAAAACCATTAAAATAGTAACCTGAGATTGGAGGATAGTCGACATCTGTAATAAGCAGTTATTTCGACTAAATAAAGTTTTGAGAGAAGTATATAATAGTAAAATTTCAACATCCGAATCAATTGATCTCATACTAAACACTGGTTATAAGATTAAATGATGCCTAACTTTTCTCGGTTCACACTTATTTTACGAAACATTGTCTTGTGCAACTCTTTATATAGAAGAAGTATAAATCAAAATAAAAATTGAACTTTCTAGGAATGGGAGAATTTTTTGGCTGTGATGTTACTGTTCAATTGTGATTCCTGTTAACGCATCACTTCACCTTTACTAACTTCAGCACCGATAGTGTTCAGCAAAGAAGTCATTTGAACTGCTTCATTTTTTGACCATTGAAGTGTTCGACTTGCTATCATGATTTTTTTCTTCTATAGTGGGAATGCACCGTATTTTCAATTAACTTACATTGTGTACTTTTTTGACTCATGTATTTTAAAGTTCATTCCTAAATTTCAAATTTTTGATTGCATTTTGCTTGATATTTATTTGTTATTTGTTGTATAATTTAGCGTTGATTTCATTTTTGTTGTATTTTTTCTGCAAAATATGCTGTCACTGGAAAGGATCTTACTTCCAACATGCAGCGAATTTATGAATTTATAAACTCGGTTGCAACTAGAAAAGTTATAGGTGGAAGTACTTTTGTTTTTTTTTAGACAGTGCTTACTTGCGTACTTAGTAGCATCGTTTTCTCTTCTTTACTTGAAACTTGCAGATTAGTGTATTTTGAGATGAAGGTATTGGCAGTCATGCGAATGCGAATGAAGTAAAAAGCTTATAAAGATGGGAATATTACGCAAACAGGTTTGTTGGAAGGTAAGAACTATTTCAAATCAGGCTTCAAAAATTATGCTGTAACCTCGAAACTATCTGGGTTGGGTGGCTATCTCCTTCGGATATATCAAGGAAATGAAGCAACAATAGATCAATATTGGCATGGATATTTGCTTATTGTTCGAACAACAATAGTGCTCTGGACGATGTTAGACGTTGGAAACGTTATCTCTTGAAATGTTAGTTTTTGTAACGTTTTTGTAACACGCTAAAAATGATGATGCAATGATTTAATTGATTTATGCATTGTTTTGCTTTTCCGTTTATTGTTTTTTCCTCATACTTGGCTTCCATTACCACCAAGTCCATTGTTCAAGTCTGGTATGGAATGTTCCTTTCCAATATTTTGTTACATGATAAGGGTGGAGCATCTATGCGACAGACAAGTTAAATAACCAAAACATATGGAAAGGTTAAGGCAGTATAATTTTTAGATTTATATATGTTTATTATGGGATGATTTTCACTTTGGAAACCAAGAAAGCAGTCTCATTTCTATCGTTCTTGTAAAATAGAGTGATTAAACTATATATGTTTCTTTGAGTTTATAACGTATTTTTTTTTTGTGTGTGATGAGTGCTTATGGAGGTTGAGCGAAAAGTAGGTGATTTCTTTGTTAGCACAAAAGCTTACTTTGCAGCAAAAATAAAATAATGGGGTGAGAGATATGTGGCAATTATTAAGCGCTTTTTAGATCTGAAATTGGTAAATGCTAAATGAATTTATTTTATTACCCAATAATGGAATGAAAATTGTTCATTTGATGTGAGATAAATTTGTGATATGTGGGAAGGCGTCCTCCTCGTATGTTTTTATTATTAGTGCTTCAGAGTAACATTTTCAAAAATTTGTTGATACGAGAGTGATTTCTGGTTCACTTTCAATACAAAAATCAAGAGAATTTTAACTTTGTTTCACCTTTAGCACTAGAACAATTCTTGAATAACTTGGTGAGTTGAGAATTGCAGTAATTCCGTAAAATTAGTCGAATCATATGCTGTAGTCAATAATGAATACCTGACCATATCACTGATATGCGACTAATTTAAATTATTTAGCGAGCAACTTTTTAAATCCTGCAGAAATAAACTTACTCTTGAAACTGATTGGGTTTGTGGTATAAGTTCTTCGTTTTTAGGCTATCAATCACAATACAAGACTTGTTAAATGATCATTTAAGGCCTGAAAAAGTTGATAAAAAATATGATGTATGCCGGCGGGTTCATTAGTGCGGGTGAAAGCCAAGAATTTGCTCGAATCCTGAGATAAGTTTTTCATTTTTCTTGATGATGATAATATTTAAAGTTTGTTTTGTACTTTCTTGCTAATTTTTACTAACTGAAACTGATTGAAGTTGTGGCATAAATTCTTCATTTTTAGGTTATCGGTCACAGTGCAGGATTTATTAAATGACCACTTAAGGCTTGAGAAAGTTGATAAAAAATGTGATGTATGCGGATTCAATAGTGCAAATAAAAGCCAGAAATTCGCTCGAATTCCGAGATAAGTTTTTCATTTTTTCTGATGATGATAATAATATTTAAAATTAGTTTTGCACTTTTTTGCTAATTTTTACTAACTGTTTTTTGTACCAATTCTTACTGGTATTCTAAATGTACTAATTGTTTTAGATGTTTGATCATGTTTGTTAAGCGTTATTCTTTCAATACAAGTGCATGGCGATAATTATATTTTATTGACTAAACACTAATTCAAAACCCATTTAGGTGTGAGCCAATTATGACCAAGTTATCTCAATTAAATATTATGTGACTGATTTTGAATTGTTTAGTCAATAAAATATAATTATCGCCATGCACTTGTATTGAAAGAATAACGCTTAACAAACATGATCAAACATCTAAAACAATTAGTACATTTAGAATACTAGTAAGAATTAGTACAAAAAACAGTTAGTAAAAATTAGCAAAAAAGTGCAAAACTAATTTTAAATATTATTATCATCATCAGAAAAAATGAAAAACTTATCTCGGAATTCAAGCGAATTTCTGGCTTTTATTTGCACTATTGAATCCGCATACATCACATTTTTTATCAACTTTCTCAAGCCTTAAGTGGTCATTTAATAAATCCTGCACTGTGACCGATAACCTAAAAATGAAGAATTTATGCCACAACTTCAATCAGTTTCAGTTAGTAAAAATTAGCAAGAAAGTACAAAACAAACTTTAAATATTATCATCATCAAGAAAAATGAAAAACTTATCTCAGGATTCGAGCAAATTCTTGGCTTTCACCCGCACTAATGAACCCGCCGGCATACATCATATTTTTTATCAACTTTTTCAGGCCTTAAATGATCATTTAACAAGTCTTGTATTGTGATTGATAGCCTAAAAACGAAGAACTTATACCACAAACCCAATCAGTTTCAAGAGTAAGTTTATTTCTGCAGGATTTAAAAAGTTGCTCGCTAAATAATTTAAATTAGTCGCATATCAGTGATATGGTCAGGTATTCATTATTGACTACAGCATATGATTCGACTAATTTTACGGAATTACTGCAATTCTCAACTCACCAAGTTATTCAAGAATTGTTCTAGTGCTAAAAGTGAAACAAAGTTAAAATTCTCTTGATTTTTGTATTGAAAGTGAACCAGAAATCACTCTCGTATCAACAAATTTTTGAAAATGTTACTCTGAAGCACTAATAATAAAAACATACGAGGAGGGCGCCTTCCCACATATCACAAATTTATCTCACATCAGATGAACAATTTTCATTCCATTATTGGGTAATAAAATAAATTTATTTAACATTTACCAATTTCAGATCTAAAAAGCGCTTTATTTCAATTTGTCTTTGGTTTCAATAAAGTCTAAGATCTCAGAAAACCAAATTCTAATATGGAAAACTCGCATAATACTGGAATTTGGATCGCATAATACTGGAATTTGGATAGCTCAATCAAAATAGAAATCTACTTATCTACTATGAAACTAGAATTACAGATATTTCAGCATAAATGTCCACGGAAATCAGTTACTTACCTTAGTTATCAATAAATAGTTGGTAACAGCTATCGGTAGTAAAAATACTCAAGTAATCCTTTTCCTTATCCACTAGTGTAGATAAAAGTCAGATTTCGGCTCGAATTTCGAGATAAGTTTTTCATTTTTCCTGATGGTGATGATAATATTCAAAATTTGTTTTGTACTTTCTTACTAATTTTTACTAACATTCTAAATGTGCTAAATGTTTTAAATGTTTCATCATGTTTGTTAAGCGTTGTATGTGCATGGCGATAATTATATTGTATAAAACTAAAATGAACAATAAATTTATTTACAAATCGAATTATGTGGTACGGCGATCTTAAGCTCCGCATATCAAGTAAGAAAACTCAGTATTTGGAGCAGAAACAGAGATTCTGAATTTTACGGATCCATTTAAATGTGAGCCGATTATGATCAAGTTTTCTCAATTAAATAACTGATTTTGAATTGGTATTTAATCAGTGCCACCATCATTCTTGCAAATTACTTACTATCTATATTCAAAAATCAAAAGGCGTGGACATAAACATTTTGGCGATAAATCTGCATCTAGAGAAATAATATTTGAAATTTATTGGTGTACAAAAACTGCTTAATATTTATGACGATTAACAAGTTTTAGAAGATTACTAAAAACAGTAGAAAATATCAAGTGATTTTGTCATAGTTTCGGTCGCTTAAACTGTTTATTTGGCAAATATGCGATGTCGTGAAACTTGGGGTTCAGTCTGAATATAACTTGTGACTTAAAGTTGAATTGGGCTTTCATACGCTCAAGAGGCTTCCTTGTTTGTTATTGCGGTTGGTATAGACGAATGTGTTGAATGAAAGGTCTGTAACGATTTTATTCGCTAGCAACCACAAAATATTGGTATTAATCTATAGCAACAATACTGATAGTGTATCTACGAATGAGATGAAGAAAATGGACGGTTTGGTGAAGAATTTAATGGAATTAAATGAACTGTGAGTGAGGGAGAGCAGCCGAACTTAGCTTACTGATAAAGAAAAACTGATGAAGACAAAGGATTTAAATCCTTAGTGGGCACTGACTTGTAACAAGAGCATGATTATTGACTAAGGAGCTATCAGATGATCTTTATTCTTCATATAGTAAAAGATGGGTTTTAATATTGTAGTTTCTCTCAAAGAATGACTATTAGCTTAGAAAACCTTTACAATATTCCGACATTGCAAACAAATTTGATTTGGAACAAAGGAGTAGTTTTTAACATATTAAACAATCCACATACCCTTTGTTATCAGATGAAAATGCCTAGACAAGCGGATAAGCTCAACTACAATGGGAAGGTGAGTGCTGGAATAATGATTGCTTACGTAATGCAATTTGAAACACTTTTACATTTCTAATGTTCAATTAAGACAAACTTTAGTATTATGGACTAATATAATTTTATTTGGTATATTTTGTAAGTTATTTGGAGGTTCGCGAGATTATTTCGAGTTTCGCGATATGCGATGAAATGATTCGCGACTAGTGCTGCGTAAAAAAATGTTGCTTCTACAGTCATCTATTATTATGGCTGGGTGAAAATGTTATCTTTGTTGGCTTTTCATAGTTTCTAACTCGTTAGGATATGACTTGTAAGCAGCTAGCTTTTATTATATATTTGTTGTTGCAATTTGTTTATTCCTGCAGCTTATTTATTCCAGCTGAAATAATATTGTGAATAATTTGTTTTTAATAATTTTTTATATCTTCTTTCCTCTTGGTTTTTTTTCTTCAATTTTTTTTTAAAGTAACTCATGATTTTGTTTATTTTATCAGTTGATGTTATATTATCCGCTACTTTTTAACACTTGTTATTGCAAATTTTCATTGTTCTTTTAATGTTGTTCAATCGTGTTGAATGTTATAAAGTTAAGAAATGATACTCTAATTGTTCAGTTTAAAAATACCTCGTTTTTTATTTTTTTTTTCTTTTTGAGCTGAATTGCAGGTCGGTACCTAGTCTGTAATTATAATTGTGGAGGGGAAAATCGAGGGCAGGCGTAGAATTACATCTACCTCCAACGTAAAAGCTAGTATGAGAAAAAATGTGTAGCTTCTGAAGTTCTGAAAAAAGATTTTTTTTTTTTGAAGTCTTTAAAGCTTTTTGAATTCTAGAATAGGTTTCGTAAACTCTCAATTCTTAACCTTTCTCTAATAAGCAAACTCATTTTTGTATTAGAAATATATGGAATTTCATCGATTTGTCGCTTAATTTATATTAGAAAATTTGTACTTTATCATTTGAAATTGATATTTCAAATAATTTGTAATAGATTATAGCATGAATTAATATTTGCTGTGGCAAATTTCGAATATCGTGAACTTCAAATTAAATAAAATAAAATAGCATTATGTAAATTGTAAACCATTTCCATTCTAATGTATATATTCTCCTGCCCCCGTCATGTTCTTTTATACAACTTTTGCTATCACGAGGCCACGTCCTCCACAATCTTTTTTAGTCTCTTTTATGACATGGCATTGTAATCTCGTATTCGGCAAATAAATTATTAAAATTATCTCTAATTATTTTATACTGCTGATATCAACTACAACTTGCTCTAGCATTTCTTGAAAATAATCTATTAGCGTTAGCAAATATTCGATTGTGCCCAATCCAAACTTCCTAAATAAATTGAACATTCTGCGCATAATTTACTTAGTTCGAGATACATTTCTAGACAACGGATTTCTTCTCTAATCAGTATTTGGTCCAACGATATATGTTCTTTTGATTTCTTTGAGTTTCTAGTTCTTCTTTTGCCGGTTGTGCATTTTTAATTATAGTTGCAGGCTTGGCACTAGTAATTATGTGGAGAAATTTTAATTAAATTAATGAATTTTCTTTTTTTTTTTAGGAGAGATTCATTACTTTCTGATTTTTGAGCCAGTTGTTGTAGTTAATGTCAGCAATACAAAGTAATTAGAAATAATTTTAATAATTTATTTACCGAATGTGAGATTACAATACAACGCCTAAAGGAGATTATAAAAGATTGTGGAAGACGTAGCTTCGTGATAGCAAAAGTTGCAAAAAAGAACATGACAGGAGCAAGAGAATATATATATTAGAATGGAAATGGTTTACAATATTTGATAGGTTCTGGACAAAAATGCTGAGTCAAAAAATATCTGATAATATTAGCTAAAAGATGGTCTTCCATTTTTTTGCTTCAACATAATGCTAACTAGGGATATTTGGATGTGTAATACATCCGGCTATTTTGGCTATTAAGGACGGTAATGAACAGGAAAAAGATGGGAAATTAGTTCGATCAAAACGCGTTAGGAAATGGCTCAATGAGGAATGAGAAATTGGTTAAATGATTCATAATATTGTTAACATTCATTTACAATTAGAATGATTAATTTTTACATGGGGATTATTTTATTTTACTTAATTTGAGGTCCGCGATATTTGAAATCCTGACGCTTGCTACTATTTTTATGTAAAATTATACTTTGGAAATTAAAACTAGGAATTTAAAGAAAAACATTTGTAATCAATTTAAAGTTTCGTTTATTTCTTACATTTGACTATTATGAAAAATTAAAATTTTATTATTTATTCCATGGCATTATTTCATTTATAATCATTCATAATATGCTGCTTAATTAGTCTTAGTATCAGTAATTTTCATTTTGCTGTATTCATGTCTACTCAAATTTGATAATAAACAAGAGACGTAAACTTTTGCTAAGATTAATAACATTAATTAAATAATATATTACAAATGACTACAAATTATAAATTATATAGTTTCATAAATGTTATGAAAGTGTTATATGTCCAAATGTTATGAATGAATTTCATGACAAGTACGTAAACGTAAACGTTGTTGTAAAGAGGTAAAGTGAAAGAAATATCTATGTGTTATGAAATTATATTCATATTTTACAACTATTTACTCATTCTTTAGAAGATTTTGCTCAAATCAGCTAGTAATTTATCTTTCAGTTGATAAAATTTTCAATAGAACCATTAATATAATCTGTCATTTTCAGTACTCATAACTAATAAATGGTTAAAGTTTTCAAAAATTTTTCTATTTATCACTCATTTAAACTATAAATGTTACAATTAGCATCATATCAATGTTACAAATGAATTACATTACTGATAGAGACGAAAAATTTTCATAGAGAAACAATGTCAAGGGTCAGCTTCAGGAGAGGTTAATTGATGCTTTGGCCGATGGGCAGTCCGGATTTTTGTTAGGGATTTCTGAATTAATTGAATTTGGCATTATTGAACAACTCTGGAACTTCATAGTTTAGAGAACGATTTCTAATAAGGCTTTTTCATTCTGAATATTTCTGACCATTATCTCAAATATGCCTGATTCAAGGAATTACAAACATTTAATTGAATGAGTAACGAAGTAGCAGATTTAAATGGAGTTGATGGACGACTGTTGGCGTTGGCCGGTTCACCTTCTCAGTATATCAAATTAAATGTTGGCGGTGCACTGTATCAAACAACCATATCCACTTTAACAAAACATGATTCCATGCTGCGCGCTATGTTCTCCGGCCGAATGGAGGTTATTTCCATGTTTCATGTTACTATTTTACGTGAAATTTTTGTAGAATTAGAATCATTTTTAATCCGTTTCAAATCTTCATTTGTAATTCATTCGTTAAATTTCTATTATTACGTAAATGTTTTCTATTTCCATCATTTTTTCTGCTGGCAAAAATGTAATGCATTGAATGAATAAGCTGACCTGATGATTTGAATGATGTTATGATATTTCAGATCTTAACTGATAGTGATGGTTGGGTATTAATTGATCGCAATGGAAAGCATTTTGGAACGATTTTGAATTTTTTGAGAGATGGTTATGTTCCATTACCGGAATGTCGTGTTGAAACAGCTGAAATACTGGCTGAAGCGAAATATTACCTTATTCAGGTAAGATTATGCCTTCATCACCTATCATTGTTTTATTACAGAGGAGGATTCCTGAAATTCATGTTATTTGATTTGCGATGCAGTTATTTTTAGGACTTGGTACAGCTATGTCAAAATTGGCTAAAAGTGATAACAAAAGAAGACATTGAACCTGCCGGCATCTGCAAGGTTCCACTTGTTAATACCAAAAAGGATTGCGACCGTATTGTGACTAGTACTACAAAGGTTCTGTTTCCAGTGCTTTTGTGGGTGGATACAATACTTCAGTAATCGCCTTATTTCTTTCATGAAGACAAAGTCTTACAGTAGTTTATTCTCAAAGGTTTAGGGATATAAATTGTTAAATAATATACAAAAAATTGTTAAATAATATGTTAAATAATATACAAGTCATTTCTATAAAAGAAAAATATTATACAAACCCATCAAAATATACTTGCAAAGCCGAAAAACTACCCATGTCATCTAGTTAGCTAAGAGTAGCTATTTTTATCCATTAGGTGGATTTAAGAAATTGTTTATCCTGCTTACGAGGAAGCATGTGCTTATGCAGCATACCAGTAAGCATAATTCAAAGAAATGATCAAATAATTTGGCTATATATCTAATGGACACTTTTTTCGTGATGTAATCCTGCGTAAGAGGTCGGATGGAAGTCTAGTAGTCACTTTGCTGAATTGCATTTTGTGAAAGTATTGATCAATGAAAGTTTTCTAGATCTTATATGTTCAGTACAGGAAAATATTTCACCTTGCATAAATTTTTGCTTATAGCCCGTTATAAAGCTTCTAATTAATCGGCATAACAACAAATATTCGTATACTTCTCAATCGGATGATAATTTAATGAAGAATTTGGAACTATTTGATCGACTTGTTACACGATTTAATGATCGTGTCCTCTTTGTAAAAGGTAACTGCCCTTCATGTTTTTTTCTTTATAGTTAAATTAAATTGATAATTATGTTTTTCCATGAGAAATTGGTCGCTCTTTTTGCAGATATGGGTGCGGAGAATGCAGAAGTATGCCAGTGGACATTCTTTGGACAAGGCAGAAAAAAAGCCGAAGTATGCTGGGCAAATTTTTTCTTTTTATCATGTTGGGGTCATTTTTTTCACATTGGATTTTTTACACCTTGAGTTCTTCAGCAACTATTTTCAATAACTTTTTCGACATTATTTTTACTGGTTCTAAAACAATTTGTGCAATGTGGTATATGATCATCTATCATAGATCAAAGTGGATGATCTGTTCACCACTTCCTGAAACATGGAATATGATTTATCACTAAATACTTTCACTCATCCTTTTACCGCTAAATAGATTACAGATATGTTGTACATCGATAGTTTATGCCACTGATAAAAAGCATACAAAAGTCGAATTCCCAGAAGCTCGAATCTATGAAGAAGCAATGAACGTTTTACTATTTGAAGAACGACACGTTTGTATTCGGTGCGGTGGTGAAGGTGGGAGCTGCTCACCACCACGTGGCCTTTCTACATCACAATTGCAACTTCCACCATTTATTTATTCGTCTCACAGTGCTTCGGTTTCGGTACGTTAATTGCTGAACATCAAATTTAAAAATTTGAATCCGTCTTGTCAGACATGTTTTTTTGTCACATGTTTTTTTGCGAGTATTTGTCAAGTATAAGTATATATTTTCATTGAAAAATTTTCTATGGAATGTAATATTAGATTTATTTCCAGCCACAGTGTACTTCACCTGCTTTGTTTGGTAGTGATGTGCCAGGAACTAGCGGGCAGGATGATCGACGTCGTGCTTCAAGGCTGGTTGATGGACGCTCAAATAGTCTTGTTGTAGCAGCTATTAGTGAGGATGCAACTTGAGTGTTAAAACTTATACTTTTAAGATGTCCAGGATTAAATGACTAAAATTCTAATGGGCCGCAAATTCAGTTTATAAAAGTCCTTTCACTGAGACAATTCGTGAAAAGTTTGCTGCTGCTAGAAACGAGGAAATGTTCTGTTTACTTCCAAAGTTTATTTTGTAAAGTTTGGTTCGAAAGTTTTTTCCTCAACAACAGCAATGCTTAACTGTCGGTTGCTTAAAAATAGGTTTTTAGTTCAAAAGGACTATTTTGATTTGAAGTTTTGTAGGTCTAGTTTTATGTAGCACTAAGGAGGTCAAGTTTCTATTGGTCTTGGGATTTATTTCAGTGTTTGTTTTTTTGGCGGATAAAAATTTGAGCTAATTTCTTGTTCCATCATTTCTTTCTCGATAAAGATTGTACAGGAGCAAAGTTTTATTTTTATTATTAGGTCGTATAATATTAGGTTCAATATATTAAAAATTTCTATGCTGTGATTATGTTATTTCTTGTAAAATTATGCATTTAATAGATTAAGAAATATGAAATGATGTTAGGCTGTGATAAATTATTTCGTGTTATTAGATTAAATTTTTTTCAAATGGGAAGAAAAGAGTTGTAGAACTATGAGAGGAGTGTAGTCCTTTTTGCAGTTCAGTGTTCACTAACGGTCGGTAGATCATATGATCTTTCATTTTCATGAATTTATAAGTGTTAATGGTTTGTCGCAATGTTTTTAAGTTGTTTTTTGTAAATAAAATCTTGTCTATCGAAGTCGTAAATTGGGATAAAGGAGAGACCTGAACAATATTTTAGTCGATTATTTCATTAATGCATATGCATGGGATTTAATTATTAGGTTATCGACTAAAGTAATGCTGGCATTTCATTTTTGAAAACTCATTTCAGCAATGACGGCTGATTTATTAAAATTATGCGATCCAACTGCTTATTATAATCAGTTCCTGTCGGAATCAATTTATCCAGATGGTCGGTCAATTAATTCTTTTCGGCCGATACTATTACGGGTTAGTTTCTAATTATTTCACAGTTCTTCGTAAATGATATACATCGTAGAAGTACCGTGCTTCGATTTTGTCCGTGATACATTCCAAAATTTCTCTTTAATTGTATACATTTAAGACTGAAGAACTGACAGAAAGTGATGATGCTAAAAGATTAACATTTGGGTGATCGTTTTTATATGTTTTGTAGTGTTTAGATGGGTGTTAACGAAAGATCGGCAGGTTCTAGTTTTGCTCGACAAGGTGGCGCAACTGTCACATGCAATATTGAGGCATTGTTGGCACCTGTTTCGGATGCTTCAATTATTGTGCCTGTTATACAAGCTGCTCCAAATATACCAAAAGTAGGTCTCATTTTATTTCAGCCTTTATTAAACAAAACATAAAAATTAATTCAAGTAAAAATTTTGACTTTTTAGCATCTTTTACGGTATTAATGAATATTTGACTTAATGGAGATTTCTTTCATAGAATTTGGTCGAGGATGCAATGGTTATGGTCAATCAACTTGTGGCACAAAACGCTTTTTGTACAAAAGATGCATTGAAAACGGCTGGTGGACGGCTAACATGGCTCCTTAATTTGCATATTATGGTAATTTTGTGATATTTTTATTTTTATTCATTACTTTGGTGCACTTTAATAAGGTATGTCAGTTGAGTCTATTCATGTTGGACTGGAATGATAACAAAATGTGTCTTACAAAGTTGAAACATAAAGCATGAAGCAGTTAGGCGGTATATGATTTATGTTCAAATGTAATTTACGTTCTTGAACCAAAAAACTATAAAATTTAAAGACTAATATGAAAGTTGTTACAAAGAAATTACACTGCTACACAGTAACTTTAAATTATGTTGATTACATTAAATGACTGACTGCTTTATAGATTTTAAATGTTGACGGGGCTATATGTGATGCTCTTTGTACATGTATAGCTGGGGCACTGGTTGATTTACGGCTTCCTGATGCTTTTACTGATTACGAAGAAGATATCCCTATCGATATCAACAAAGTTAAACTCAGTGAGACATTTCATCACATCAAAGTTGCAGATATTCCTGTTTCATCAACATTTATTGTTTATAAACCACCAAATGAAGAGGTAGGCTTATTCATTACGTCACTGTGTGAAGTATTTTAATTTACAGTACTGAATCCTTTTTACTAGCCAGTCACCTCTCACATGCGCTGTGATAGACTTTCCTTAATTTTTCCGTCTCTTTTTCCGAAAGATTTTTTTTTATAATTTTCAGTCGCTAATGTAAATATTTAAATTTTGTTGATGAGATGATTTCGTAAATTTGTATTAAACAGTTTGTTCGATAAATGTCTCAGTGTATTATGCCTGTGTTAAAGATTAGACAGCATAATTTTGGCGCAGAATATTATGTATCCTTGAAACTTTATGTAACTGAAAATATCTCTATTTATTAATTGATAGTGATCATCAGATTTTAATAACTTCGTTGAGGTAATATAAAGTTATAATAGAACACCAAACAGCCCTGTAATATTGGGGATGAAAAGAAAGGATTTTTCTCTTCGAAATTCATAGTTTTTGTTTTATTTTTCAAGATTTGGGATTTATATTGAATTTTTAATCTGATTTATATATGTCTTACCTGTTGGGAATGTTAGTACTCTATCCATAAACTTTAGGTATAATAAAAAGAAATTATTCAATGTGAAGTCGTATAACTTTCAAATATTGAAGTTTGAAATGAAGCTTAATCTCTGGAATTAAATAGTACTTAATGAAATAATAATAGACAAAACTAACGAGTCTGTTTTACAGGTAAAAATTCTTTGTGATCCAGTATCAGAATTATTTCAAGTAGCTCCGAATACAGTGATGATAGTAGTTGGAAATAATGCTCGAATCCATCGGATTAGTCAATCAGGCATATGCGGTGATGAAATCACCATGCAACATATGGTTGAGATGGCTGCTAGACGGCAGAAAGTAGTAGCTGAATCGATGCTCAAAGCTAAAGAGGCTCATTTAATGAAAGGAGGAGAATAACATCTTTGAATAGAGATCTCGTGAATTATTTTTGTTAAATGATTATCCTCTATGAAGTGATATGATCGATTCTTAGATTTTTTTTTTTTCATGATTTATACTGGTTGAAGTAAAATGGCAGGTGTCGGCAAGAATTCAACAATGGTTCTATTCTTTTAACAAAGAGAAATTTAAATAAAGCTCGTTAGGTTTTTTATGTATATTTTCAAGTCCATTTCTGCTCTTTTATACATGGATACTTTAATTTTCGATTAACTTTTGTTTGAGCGCAAAAAAAGAAAAACTATTTTATTTGGAATATTAAATGGGTGCGAGGATATACTTAAACTAATTCAGTGATTAATTAGCTGCTCTCTCAGGGAACAGTAGATTATTTCATCTCTGTATTAGTTGTATCTTGTTGATAACATATTTCATGGTCGATAATATTGTATTATATTTCTTACGCTCGTGGCACTTCGGTGGATTTATCTGATATATGTACATACAGTTATTACCTTTTTTAATTTAAATTTTCAAAATACAGTTATTATTTGTTTTGGATTGAGGATGGATAAGAACCCTGGTTTATTGTTGAAGCTGGTTATCAGTAAAAATATTATATCTGGAAAAATATTTTTTGTTTTCAGTAAAAATATTTTGTTTCTGTATGCCACATTCTTCACATACTCTAACAATCAGTTATTCTCTAATTTGATGGTTGAGAGATATGAATCATCTCACTTAAACGGGACAAATTTTTATTGATATTTGAACAAAAACGTTGCAAAAAAGGGTTAAGTATAATAATAACGATCTAATAAAAGGATTTCTATTAAATTAGTGAAAATAATATGGATGATATGTTTCAGTCATGCAGTGAAATCACTGATAAATTAGTTGTAAGTCTTCACAAAATAAGAGTATTAATAAAAAATGAAGGTATGAAGAGAGTTCTTTCCTTCTGCTCGCTTTATAAATAGTTTTATAATGAAATTTGTACAGTTCATAAACTGCATTATATAATGACTATTTAGACGAAGTTCCATGTGATAAGTTACGGTAATCGTTTTTAAAGACTGGTTTAAATTTTCTCATTTAACAATGGTTAGATTAGAGATCAATTTGAATTAATTGACTGATCAATCGATCCTGTCGTTTTCTTTATGTCGTATAGCTTTTACTAGTTGCATGGTTTGTGTTTGTCACACTGTCGTTCATCTTGCGACACATTATCGATTAACTTCCATAAACCGGAAAAATGATGTCCTCTATTTGTCTTTCCTTCCATTAGCAATTTATTCGCTTTCATTTATAAAACTTCTTCCTTTTTATTACTGTAAATTTAATTGGAAATTTAAAATTCTATTTTTTATTAAATATCATCATCGTTATTATCATTTATAAATATCGGAGTCATTTTATAATTTGATTGCTAATTGATAAATCGTGCTGGCGCTTATATTTTTCAAGATAGTTTTTTTTTCAGCTTATTGAGTTTATAGCAATTTTTTGCGCCAAGTGACGTAGTACTATTAAAATAAATTAAGTCATAATTATGTGATCTGTAAGATCTTTCAATATTGCAAATTTATATGGAATCTTTCAACTTTTAAATATTCCATTTTCGAGTGTCTTAAGATTAACGATCACCTCGAATTTTATTTCACTATTCCTAATTTGTTCTATCGAATTTTTTAAAACGCCGAATTTTTCCCCGCTTAGAATTTAAATGATTCCCTAATTCTTTTTAATAATTTCTTCGAACAATAGAGTTAATTTTGTATAGACTTTGATATTGTTATACGATGACGTTTGCAATATGAAAAATGAGAAAGTCCAAAAGTTGGGAAATTTAATATAAGTTTAAAATGGCGTAAAGTTCCTAATTTTGAAACTTGATTATGGTTTGCTTCATATATGCTTTCACTCTATATGTTATCATCATAAGTTGGGAAGCTATCATCTGCATGAAATATATTATAGTGCTTATTTAATTTTACATTTAAAAAGAAATAAAATTTTATTTTCGCAGAAAAAATCGAAGCTAATTTCGAAACTAATCATTCCATTTTATCACATTATTATTCCGTAGAGCTCTCCTTTTTATAGCTTAGAATAATTTTACATATTTCATTCCAGGCAAAACAAATAATTCATAATGGCAGTGCCAAATTTATCGTTACAAAATATTTTTACCAGTGTGGATACTGATCATTCCGGCAAGATTAGTGTGGATGAATTACAACGAGCATTGTCAAATGGTACATGGAATCCGTTCAATCCTGAAACTTGCCGATTAATGATAAGTAAATATTTTCATGCCTTATCATTAGTGACATTCCAAGTATACTTTCTGAGTAGTTTTTGGGAATTTTTATTCGAATTTAAAAAAAAAGAAAAATTAACGGATGCAGTTTATTTTGGATTTTAAAATTGATCAGTCTAACTTACAGCAATGATTCCTCAGGAAGCTTAGCATAGGTTTTTCATTTCTTATATGATTTAAAATCAGTATGAAAGTGAGGTGACAGTAGTATATTAGCTTAAGAATCTATTAAATTGACAGGTTTATAGGTATGTTTGATTCCGATCGTGATGGTGCTATTAATTTCAATGAATTTTCTGCTTTATGGGATTATATCAATCAGTGGACACAGTGTTTTCGTTCTTTTGATGTAGATGGTTCTGGCAACATTGACAAACGAGAACTTTCAATGGCACTTTCTAAATTTGGTCATTTGTCTTCCTCAAATATTATTGTGTATTTGTAGTTGCCTTTTTTTTTCTTTCACAATTGATTGTTTGTTTAGCAACTGAAAAAGAAAAATAAAATTGATTCAAAGTATATCACATGTTAATAGATGATAAATTTGGTTTTTTTCTTTTTTTTTAATATTTTTTGTTTTATATTTTTAGGTTATCGATTAAGTGATCAATTTATTGACCTCTTAATGATGAAGTTTGATAGAACGCATACTCATCGCGTGAATTTCGATGATTTCATTCAATTATGCGTTGTTTTACAAACGTTAACGGCAGCATTTCGTGATAAAGACACTGATCGTGATGGTATCATTACTATTGGATATGAAGAATACTTAACAATGGTATTCACTTCAAACGTATGAATATGTGATCAGAAATCTTTCCCAATTTATATATCATTCGCACAGTTTCACTTAATAAATGCACATCTTATCTAAAGTCGTTTAATTTTAATTCTGTTTAATGAGTAAAGAGTGGAATAAATTAATTAATCAAATTTCTTTCTGGACTTTCTGAAATTTAAATTAGATTTGTTCTTTGATCACTCGATCATATAGTTTGTTCATCTGATTTATCTAAACTGCTCAACTCATAGTCAGATATGATGAATCAGATATGATGAAGGTTAGAAAGAAATCAAAGAAATCCTTCATCCTTCTTAAAATTAAGATCCAGTTAATCTGCAAGTAAATATAAACTAATTTTGCGGAGTTATAATTTGTGTATTATTAGGGTTTATTTATTTTATTTTTTTTTTTTGAAGCCATGTTGCTTTTTATGCGTTATCACATTAAATAATTGTAAGCACTTTTCTATACCGATGTTTTTTCCGTAATTTTCTGGGCCAAGAATTTTTTTCAAATTTAATTCAAGAAACTTGAAAATATATCAGTCAGTCCAAAAAAAAAATTAGTGTGGGAAAATTTGAATAGAAAAAAGAACTGGTAACCGTAAGTAAGCGCAATTGTCCGTGCACCATGAAATGACAAAATATCTTTTTATGTTATAACATAAACGATTATTATTTCCATAACAGATGAAATACATTAAATATAAGCTATGAATAAACAACGAAACTTCCTGATTGAAAGTAACAAATAATGTAAAAGGAATTATTCGACAACAATAAATATCAAATAAAAACTGATCGACCAAACTATCCGAAGTTTCATGTACTGTTTAACCCTTTTCTTTTTATTTTATTTTGTTTCAATTTCGCTAGTTTATAGATATTTGCATTCTTATTTTTGTGGTATCACATTCTCACTTTTGTTTTAAAGCAATATTTATACACATTGTGAACACTTTTCCCTATGCTTGCATCACCTTATGCATGATTCTCACATATGTAAACTGCAAGAAATATTTACATATAAATTGAAATATTCAATTTACATTTAGTGTTTTTTTTACTCTCCTATATTTAGTGATAAGTGATTAAGGATGAAATTTAGTGAAGTGATAAATGAAATTGTTAGGCTAAAGATGGCTTAATGTTTTAGTAAATTGCAGTTCTCTTTTTTGATTTCTCGATGATATAAAGTTGGGAGGGTTTTTTTTTTTCTCATCGATGAACAGAGTTAATTTGAAGCGAATTTGTACATATATGGTTCAATTTTTTTATTTTATATCAGTTATTTTCACAACTTCTAATTATACACAGATGTGGAGAAAAATACTAAGTGCTTATTTCAGGCATTCATGATTTTCCACATGGTCCAATAAAGCAAATCTATTCACCAAATCGCTTCGCCTATTTTATCCAAGTCAGCTGAGCTCAGTTCAACAATTTATATGCCTCACACATTGTTACATCTTGTTTTCTCTTTCGTATTTTGTTTGTTTGTTTTTTTTCTTTTTTCAATGCTTATCTGCCTTAATGGAGTATAGTGATTTCGAAATAATTTTGGGGCATATGGAAAAGTTTAATTAACATACCAGCAGCATTTCTGTGCTTATAACTTTTCGTTTATTTGTTTGATTACTCTATTAGTGAAGAAATATTCGCGTAGTGCCGCATATGGTGTCGATTGTAACATATATGTTTAAACAAGCTCTTTTACTTTTATGTTGTTATCATACCACCATCCCTCCTTACCATATGTCAAATTTTCAAATCAGAACTAATAATTTACAACTCAGAGTAAAAAAAAAAGTTAAGAAATAAAATGAAACAATATCCGGAAGTATTAAGCTTATAAAAGATATTCGAAGAGGTATCAGAATTTCAGCTATTTTTCTAGGGCAAAATTGAGCAAGGATTAAATATTCCGAAACTTTCAGTGCTATTTAAATTAGCCTCAATTCTGGTACTTCATATTACCTTCGACGTACAACAGAAATGTGAAATACCAAAAGGTTAAAACTGTCAAATTGCTCGAAATAATTCCTTATGACAGAATCGAAAATCTGTATGTCATACTACGCAAATTTTAATAGTGCTGAACATTTCTACTTGCGACTGCCGTTATGACATTTCTCGACCAAGACGAGTTAACTGAAAATGAACGATTTAGAATCTTGAGATACTTCTACACCAAACATTGAAACTTCCATTCGCTAGTCACAGTTCTATGAATATGACCAATGAGAACTTTAACAAAAACAAACAAGTCTGATTTAGTAGCATATTTATAACAATAATTCGACGAATTTGTGTTACGCTTAAATTAATTTAACGATAAAAATAAAAACTTATGTACTATGAATTGATTTTGGAAATAATTTCCAAATGCAAAGTCTTTTTTTTTACTAAGGATACTTGACGGACAACATAAAAGCCTATCTAATTCTCCCTTCCTCGTAACCTTACTCATATCAATAGTTTTGAATTTAAACCTGCTCAACAAATTGCTTCGGATTGACTAATTCCGTACAACCATATGTTATCCTTGCAAGACCTTTTGATTTACCATAATCCACAACATTCTGATATTCGACATAATTTCCACCACCGATAACAAAAACTATAACATCCTGTGGTGGATTACCACGAGCACGTTGAGGCCTAAAGACTTAATAATTTTATAACCCAAATTCAGTTAATTAAAAACTTTGAAAATTCCTTTAAAAAAATAACAAAATATGATGCATTAAATATTGATAAACTATTTATAGAAACATACTCTTTGCCAGAAGAATGCATTAACTTCGGGTCATAATATCGAAATTCAGCGTCACCACGTGAATAACATTGGAAATTACCAGTAATAATTGCATCAACCATCTAAAATCACGGTTAGAACAATTTTTACTACAAAATAAGAAATGTCTTAAATTACAATTTATATCTAACACGCTGATAGATAAAAGCACATGAAACTTTCACATTATTTTGGAATTCAATTTACAAATCAAATTCGTAAGATTAAAAGAAATCGATGAGACGTGCCTTTGTCAGTGGAAGATTGTGCTTTTTTGGAACAAGGTTTTTCACTCCTTCCATAAATAATTGTGAACCACGATTAAGCAGATTTGCAAACATATTATCTGTTTTAATACCACCACCCGAATAGTCGTTTGTTACACGATTCAAACTCATATTTGATATTGATCTGCAACAATCGCAACAAGATAAGTCTCTCTGAAAGTCAACTTTTTCACCTTGTATTTCCTTAAACTATACGAAAGTATAATATGAAAGAAATGGCAAAACTGTAATCATTGCCAACAAAATTTAATAACTTACGTAATCCATTTAAATGAAGAACGTTTTTCAAAAAAAAAAAGTTTAATTTCTATTATCAGGAACTTCCACGTGGTATTTTCATTTATATTTACCTTAATTGTTTGATATATTTGACAGCTGCATCATCCATGCCAACTTCTTTCAGATAATCAGCCTGTTCTTTCAGTTCATTCTGTAAATGAATTTGAAGAATTAAATCATTATCAGAATTATCCAACTAAATGTATCTTTCATATCTTCCACAAATGTATCTTTCAGCCACTGCTGACTAAAGGTTGGAAAAACTGTGAGTGGACTTTTCGAAAAGAAAGACATCAAATCATTTCCATTTAATGCATATGCTCTGCTAACTGGCATTTTTTGTAACATCAATTAAAACTAATTACTGACTAATTTTGCAGGAACAAATCGATGATTTTTCAATCATCGCTTTTATTATCCACAAAAATAATCTGACCAAGTGTTACCTTGGAGGTATTAGAAGAACAAAGATAATTGATCAGCATTACTCTCAAAGTATCTTCGTGGACACTAGACTGACGCATCAATTCTATAACACTTGCACTGCTTAGTAATCCATTCATTATTTTCTCTTCGGCCTCAAAAAGAACGTCAAGCTTCCTGAAGCAAATTAATGAAATGCAACCACAAATTTACATTTCGATAAAGTGAAGCTAAGTGGATTTAACAGATCTGTAACAGAAATATATAAAACCTTTACCGCTGCTTGATTTGATTAAGAATTGCTGTTGCAACGGTTGTGTGCAAATCGATTAAACGTTTTTTTTCTAGTAGTTCCGGAAGTGAGCCAACTGTAGAGGTCAACTTAGCTGTTGCATCACTCAGTAAACTTACGGTTTCGTCGGACTCCAAGTCATCCATGCCCTAGAATAAACATTAATTAGGAGAGATAATTATTAGATCGTCCGGTACAAATATTTCCTAAGCGGTGATAGAGGAATATAAACCTATTTGCTGATTCAAAAGGATGTCTCTACAAATAATTTTCAAACAATTAGTGAATCAATAAACAGTATTATTTAATAGAAGTGCTTGAACTATTCGACACTATATGTTGTGTTGTATATAAAAAATATCCAAAGTAACCAAAATAGTGTAAGAAAATAGCAAGTATGAAATGGAGACTTTTCCAGCACATTAAGTAAATAGTTCTTTATAAATTAAATGAACAGATAATTTCCTCTCTTTTATTTCAGACAAATTATACCGCTAAATAATTAAACCAAATAAATAAAAAAAAAAATGTATTGACATAAAGTGCGTATTAACTTTATACCATAGCATGCTTCAAACGTTTGATTTCATCTTCGCTGTTTTTATAAGCCTCAACTTCTTCCTGTATTGCTTCTGCCACCAATGGAAAAGCGCTTCCTTTATGTCCCATCCACAGTTTGTCACGTGAGTTCATGTCATATTCTTTTCTCCTTCCGTTTTCATCTTTAATTACGACACGATTCAAATCCAAATCCTGTAAAAATAGCTTTGACATTTCACGACTTCAAGTGAACTGTCCACCTAAACACTGACTAAAATTTTATCAAGTAAACGAACGATAGGTCGACCAAATTACTAAATAGTTCATCCAATTGTCTAACTACTTACTAACAAGTCATGTATAAGAGCTTGATATGTCCATGTATGACGAAGCATTGTTGCTATGTCCATGCCACGATCAGCAATGATTAAAACAGGTCGATGAATAATCAATCGCCCAGCGCGAACACTGTCTTGCACGAATAAATTATTACGAGCATCACGGAAATTATCACGTAATTTCTGGTCTAAACGCTGTAAAAAATTTTCAGTATTTTTATTAAATTCCTTTTCGGTAAATTTCTTCATACTTGTGAAATAAGCATCTGTTTATGTAAAATTATTTTCCGCCTGATAATAGCATATCCCATTATTTAAAAAGTAATGAAACTATGTCATTGACTTAATATTATTACTTCAGTACACTATAATCGTACTAGAATCGATCATCGCACCCGAAAGTTCTCCTAGTCATAAAAACGAGATTAATAAATGTTAAGGTAGAAACTTCCATTATTACTCAGACGCAAAATGAAAAATGGCACTGTAGAACAGTGTGAACATTACTTATATTAGGAAACTCAAACAGATCACCGGAATTTGTTCAGATCATTAAGTCAAGTCAAGGAAATGGGATTGACTTACCACTGCGACTTGTTCAGCAGCATTATCCTTTAGACAACGTATAATGGGCACAACACCCAGTGTCGCACATACCGAAAATAAACCATCAACAATAGCATCAATGAGAACTTCCATCTGTTCTGGAGTCACTGTAGGATCGCTTATTGCTAAAAGAAAAGCAATCAATAACATATTCAGTTAGTTCGTTCGTAGAATTGAAACGAATTGGAAATTTTATAAATGAAAACTGATTTGAAGTAAAAGGATTGACAATTTTTG
Source organism: Wuchereria bancrofti (assembly GCA_005281725.1). Taxonomy (NCBI): domain Eukaryota; kingdom Metazoa; phylum Nematoda; class Chromadorea; order Rhabditida; family Onchocercidae; genus Wuchereria; species Wuchereria bancrofti. Next base: position 1,005,639 of record SSBO01000002.1, on the reverse strand, counting down.
GAATTTACAGTTCATCAAGAACTGGGAATATATGTAAAAAAAAATTCAGATACAAAATCCGATTAAAAAATCTCAAAATAAGAACAAAAAGTGAGAAAAATGAAAGTTATGCTAATATTTACAAAAAAAAAGAAAAACCAGAGGAAATTCGAATGACCATACAAAAGAATAATGAAAAGTAAAATGAAAAATGCACGATTCAGATAAGAAAAAGCACTTAACACCGGAAAAAAGAATAAGTACCGTAAAATGAAAAAGGACTGTTGTCACTATATCTTCGCAGTACAAATAAGTCGTCTTCTAATGATATGAAGTTAAGAAACTGATCCATAAGCTGAAAGTAACGGATGACAATGACAATGTCACAAAGTCGACTGAATAAAAGACTAAATTATTAAAGTTCCCTAAAATCTAACCTTCTGAACATGCTGAACCGTTCCACCACAGACAGCAGCAGAAGCCAGTTGTTCAAGACGTGGCCTACTCAGTGGACTAATCATATTCAAATAATAGCTATCATACATTCCCTGAAATACAATATTCATGATATATGTTAACAAAAGCTAAGCACAAAGATTGTGTTTGAGAAATCGCTTAGAGTCTGCGAGAACCTTTTTTCTAATATTTTTGAAAATGAAGTTTTGCTCTATATCTTAATCTATCAAAAAAGCAGTAATCTCTTAATTCATTATATTGTTTATAGTAGTAACCAAAAAAACATCTTTGGCACCGTCATAAACAGCCATATTCTATGGCCATTAAAGTGTAAAACACACTTCTATTAAAAACATACACCAAAATTTAAAATTTCAGCAATTTAAGAAACAGTCGTAACACCAAATCTGATTCCCAAAACGGTAAGCGATCTTTTTACGTACTTTGTTGAGGTCATCACAAATTATTTTAATATTTTCATCGGTGGGAGAAATGAAATATATCGCAGGTACATCAGGCAGGATTTCACGGTGGCTGCCTAGAAGTCTGCAAAAACTTATTACATAATTAAGTCATAAAGAGAAAATCACTAGCAATCAAAAATTAAATCATTTGCTCTTAACTTAAAAATGTCTGGACTAAAAGAAGAGAATGACAGGTTTAATTCGGTAACAAGCAATATCTACTATGATTAATAACTAAAAACAATTAATAAATACAAATGCAAAGTGATTCCCATGTCCCTTAGCTGTTTGACCGTTAGCAACGGAGATATGATATCCTGCCCGTAGCGATCCAAAATAAGTATTTTCCAGACCGGTTCCACAGCCATCGACATTGGCAACGGTTGGTTAAGATTTAACAACTGTTTTAAAGAAGCTGAAAAAAGATCGAGTAGAAATCACGCAACGTAAAATACGTCTCTCGTGATTGCTTGCTGTTACTTACCTTAGTTACTCATTTCCATGATAAGTATCGTATGAAACGTTCAGGTCAAAAAAGTGATTAAATATTATAAGTATGAATCATATATCAATCAAAATGATTATATTTATGATAGAAAATGTCACAAACATCGTAAGCATAAGATGATGATCTTTTCGTGTCCAAATAATTCAGCTTAAAATTCCAAAAAATGGAAAATATGAGAATGAATGTAAAATAGAGCATATAATAATTACCAATTTGTCGCATTCGAATCGTTTCGTTCTCCGTTTGATCGTTCATCGTTCATCAACACTGTGTTTCTACCTAATGTATAGGAATTAATTATAATTAAATGTCCGATGGGGTATTCGCTAAATTCCTCAGTTATGCTTTGAATATCACAATCGATAAGCGCTGCATGCTTTGAACAAGCAAAAACAATCCACCTGACATGAAGCGTATGTTATTAATATAAGTAATTTGCACGAATGTAACGTACCATTCAATTTTAATCTGTCATATAAAATATTTTTTCAAAATAATAGCATAAAACCATCTTTAAAAAAAAAGAAAAAACCATGAGTTAGCCTAGTTCATTACTTCATTTCAGTGTTTCATTTTTTCTTTTTCTACGAAATACGATTCTCATACAACACATAATCGTAAAAAGATGTCAAATATGTCACGTCATCGTGAATTAACCACTGGTTTGAAATTGTCCGTCATAAAATCTGAGCGTGAATTAATTTAAGAACACTTAAAGATGAGTGCGACGTGAAACGCTTCGTCTCAATCGTTTTATTAACCAAGAAGAAGCCAGATTAAATCAAATTTTTTGATAAATTCCATCACATAAAGTCTACCTTTCTTTCTTATCAAAAAATCTTTAATCAATTTTTCCTTTTCATTTTCTCAAAATTGTTATTAAAATTTAAAAAAGTGTTATCAAAATGAAAATTAAACTTATGAATTTTTAGCCGATATCATTTCCAAATATTCTCAGTGGAAATGATAAGCCAAGTTAAGCAATTAATTAAATATTTAATGAGATCTTCGCTTGAAAAAAAATTTTGCTAAAAATTGTTAGCAAGAAAAGTAAGGGAAGTAAACTATTTATTATTTACATCAAGACGAAATAAGGTAAATATTGTAAAAATTGAATTTTTTGGATTTAAATTATTAGAATTATTGAAATATGTTTTTGTTAATTTATTCGAAATATCACAGGAAAATATTCCCAACATTGTGTGAAATTTCAATTCTATTCAGAGAAGTGCTGGTGAATTATAACATAAAACATCACAGTGAATTTAATTAATAAATTTTGATTAATTAAAACACAGTGATAACAATGAAATGAAAAAAGACGAAACGTTTTTTTTTTCCTTAAACTTTTTTAAAATTGGATAATGTTTGTTGTCAACTTTTAACAAAAGGTATATCCGATTAGAAACTTCACGAACTTTCAAAAAAAAAAAAGAAAATCTAACTTAAACAATAAAATAGGAAAGTCCTGATAAAACATGTAATTTTATTGATATTTCCGGATTACAGATAGGAAATTAGGTGACCGATGAAAAAAATGTGATAATAGACAGAAAGGAAATAACATATGAAAATTACTGAAAAATGTTAAGTAAAACATAAATGATAGAGGAATAAAGTAAAATAGTGCAAATACAATTTAAAAATATAATAATGTCACAGGAGTACAGTTGAAATTACTTTTTTTTTACTAATATATCTACGAAAAGATATATCAATCAGCGCAAATGAAGAGTTATATTCACTACAAAAATACAACAATTCCAAGAGTACTTTTACGCCTCATTTCATGTTGTCTCAAATTAGAATTTCATATGATTTCATCGCTCTATTTATGACATTTGAATAACTTTGCGCTCGTATACATCTGTTCATGTTTTTGCAGATAAATACATCATTTGAATTTTTTTACCTGCATTCATCACATTTGAATGGTTCCTTCATCATTTTGTGTCAGCTCATGCACTTGCAGATGGGCGCAAATGTCTTAAACTTTACCGTATATGTCGAATTTCTTCGATATTATTGGTTAGTATTTCACCGCTATTTATCTTTGTTAGATTACTTAAAGTTTTTTCTTGTTACTTCCGTAACTTTTTGTGTACTTTAATTTATGTTATTGGGATGTTAGTGCAAAACACAATTACTTAGAAAGTGACAGGAAAATAAAATTGGAAATTTCCGAAAAATTGACAATTCCAACGATTTTCCGTAATGGAAACCATTTTTAGCTAAAACAAAATATTTTTTGAGTATTTTATTCTGTCACATTCATTTTATAATGTATGACAGTAGCATACTTGTCACGAACAACTCAGTGGTACACTTAAAGTGATGGGTAAATATATCTAAAGTGGTGGGTAAACTAGCCCAAAAAAACTAGCAATTGCTGCATTAACTGAACGCATCGTTTTTATGCATTCCGGAAGACTGTACAATCTTTGATCATATAAATTTTTTTCCCTAATTTTTTTAATTTTTTGGAGAATAATTTTAATTCCATTAGTTCCTAAAACTTTTTGTTGGTTATATTGGAAAACGATAGTTTTGCACAAATGCAATTATAACTTATAGCATAGTTTAGAATTTTTAAAAATTATTTTAATTCGAAATAAATTTCTTTCAATGATCCAATACATAAATTCATCATCAGAGAAAAATTAGGACCTTTTTTTTGGTGCAAATTACTAAAATTTAAACAGATTTGTTTTGTATGTGAAGGTTTAACTTTTTTAAGCAAGAATCGAAAATTGAAACTGCCAAAAAATTAATATTTATTTTGGTTTATTTTTGATTGAAAACAGTGAGAGAACTCATTTTTGTTAAAATTTATCCTCAGAAAAAAAAAACTGATACAGGTTGGAGAATGTACCTCAAAAAATACAAAACTTGAATCTTCGTTTTTGTTGAGGAAGCAAAGTTACAGGGCTTCTACCCAGATAATAATTTAAATTTTATGCTAGTAAAAATTTTCGTTTCAACCCGAAAATGCTTGCTTTCGAAAACTATTTTGAGATGGAATTTTTTGTTGCTGCAGTTTACGGAAAAAGGAATCGAATATTTTTCGCAACCGGAATGAAAAAAGTTATAAAAATGTCGATTCTTATGCAATTTTTTTTTTTTTTGCAAAGAAGCTAAATGAACGATTATACGATTTAATAAGTGATTCATTATTACTTATTTTTCCTTAATAAATTCATTCGTAGATTTGAAAAGAAAATTTCTTTTGCTAAAAATTGTTTCAACAAATCAATTGTGAGAAGCATTTGAAAGAATAACTTGGTATCCTTTTTTTTTGGTAAGCATCTATGTTAAGCAAATAAATCCAAAACAATCAGAGATCAATCATTTAATCTGTTTCTTAGTAAATAATTTGGCTTTAAATAGTTTATAAGTGGATATTAGTAATTGTGGGGAAATTTTTAGTGGCGAATGTTAGAAAATGTGAGATTTAAGAACAGAGAGAAGTTGTAATGTATGATTGAATTTCAGAATTCTTAAATTCATTTATTATTAACGATACTTCAGGGTAGAATTGATTGACTGCAAGCTTATTTAAAAGAGTTTGAAATATGATTGCAATTGGCAAGTGCTTGTTAACAAAATATTTTAAAAATAGATCGGTTTGCAATAGTTTTGTTGTTAATGAATTAGAATTTCTAAGCTAGTACAAAATCACCTTTTAATGCAAAGCATAGCGGACTAAAATATGAATTGGAAATGAAATATTTTTGTTTATATCATTCCTTATTTAATGATTAATGATCAATTAATAATATTTATATTTGTATAATTCCTTGTAATAGTAGCAATAACAAATCTCTTCATAAAAGTTTATTTATTATTAAGAAAATTTCACCTTTTTTTTGCTTAAAACAAATTCTGAAATGAAAAATACAATGAAAATTTGTAGAAAATGGTGGAACTGAGGTGTTTATGACAATAATTGCAAAACAATAATACATTTCAAATATGTAAAATATACATAAAAGAATGTAAATGCATTATTTTGAATGTTTCTTTGGTAAACATATATATACATACATTTTTTTTTCTTCTTGATAGATACGAACATAAAATGAATTTTTTGAAAATTTGAATAGAATAATAATCATATTTATGTTTCTCCTAAAATTTGAAATGTTGAAAAGCTAAATGTTAGATTCGGTAAAAAAAAAAGTTATGATCGTATTATTCATTTCAAAAAAAATTTTGTTACATTTCAAAATGTAATTAAATGCATCATTATATTATGAACAAAACAAGTACGATACAAAAGTAATAAAATGATGAAAAATTTGACAATTGCTAGTTCACCATAAGTAGTAATTTAAAGCATTCTTTTTTTTTTCGTACAATTCTAAACTAAATATGAATACATTTTTCAATTATTCAATTACTGATTAAAATCATATCATAATACTTTCTCAAATAATTTGTCCAAATAGTTTTGTAATATCCATTGAAAATTTCTTTTGCTTTTTGCGCCACTTCATGCAACCATTCATCATTATATAAATGAGTAAATGATGCCAATGTTAATGATGACCAAATAGTGGGAATGAAGCGCAATTGTGTTATCAGAAATGTAATGAATATTTCCGCTTCACGTTGTAAACGTTCGAAGAAAGTATTGGAATAATAATGACTGCATTGAATCATTTGTGTTAGATCTAATGATAACCATTTTTTGATAATTTCAGCAGTACCACATAGCACTGATGGTTTTGATGGGATGCTATGATAATCATCATAAAAGATTTTAATGATGATTAAACTCCAAAATAGTATAAAAATAATCAGGAATAATTGTATAATAATAGTAGTAATATACCTAAAAGTAAAAAATTTAATCATTCATTATAGTAATAATAAAGATTGAAAGTAGTAAATAAGAATCAATAAATATTAGAGAATAATTAATTTCTATCACTAATCAGTTCCATCATCTAAATGAATGCTATGTTTATATTACTAAAATTTGTAGTAGTAAGTTTGAAGTTTAGGGAATAAACTAGAAAATGTATTATAATATGGAAAAAAAAAATGCAAACTAAAATACTTATCTTTTTCATCATTCCATGAACGATAATAATTATAATTATAGCGATATTTTATCATTTTTTGTCTTACTCAACAAATCATTTTATTCTTTAAAAAGAATTCAAAAGAAAAATTGTGTTAGAGAAGATAAATTCTTAAACATCAAAATAATGTTCATATCAATATTTAGTAATGATTAAATGCTTGTCGCTATTAAACAAGTATACTTATCAATTATGTTTAACTGAAAATTCAATCAATCAATAGATAAGCTAGTGGTTGATATTTATCACAAAAATCGATGCATTAGCATATATTACTTTAAATCTACATTTTTTAAAAAACTATAATACATACCAAATTTTCTTCAAAAAATTCCTAGAATTTGCATTAACTTCGGTTGCTACAACTGTCTCTGTTATTGGTTGTACAACTTGTTGATTCGGTTCTGTACAAGTAATAATGTTTGTCTTTGTCATCTGTTCCTAAAAAAATATGTTCACGTTTTAGAATTTTTTATTTACAAGAAAAAAAAATTCAAAAAAAATTTTACGTATGTAAAATAACAAAAAATCAAATAAGAGAAAAATTTAAATGCTAAATAAAAAATTTTTTAAAATTGATTTTAAAATTCAAAACAACAAATATCCATGCATCACATATGTTATTCAACGGATTTTTACGCATGCGTATTTGAGTAAATATTAGCAAAATAATGACAAATCGTGAATAAAATAAGTAATAAACATAAAAAAGTTTAAGAAATTTTTCCTAGATGAAATTATAAAGTAATTATATTTGATATACAGCTAATATTCTAATGGTAATAAATGAATAATGATTGAACAAATGAAGTGATAAAAATGATTTTACATTAGATTCATCAGTAAAAGAAAATAGAAAAAAAAAACGATGAAATATGGGTTATAATGATTAATATAAAGAAATAAAAAGTAGTAATAACAACAATTGAACTAACATATCATACACTATCAATGATAATGATATGATGATTGAGCGATGTTAAAAAATAGTTATAAAAAATTTCATCGAAGTTTTATTTATTTACTGCTTTTTTTTCGCTTTCCAATATAATATTAAGTGAGGGAAGAACACTAATTATATTGCGTAATCAAATTTGAAGTAAATTTTGATTAATTTTTATCAAATGATTAAATTCTTCAAATATCAAATTGATAAATGATGGAAAAAAGCGAGATACAAATAAATATTTTTCACTTCTTTTAAAGTACAGATTAAGAGGTCAAATTAAACTAACTGACCTCATTGTTCATATTCCCGGATGCGGAACTACTAGTATACTCTTGTGATGCTGTTGTTGTTGTGGTTGAATCGTCCAGAACAACACTATCAACATAAATCATCCTATTCGGTGTACTTTTAACATTTGTCGAATCAACAGCCGGAATTGTATTTTCGGAATCACCGTTATTTTCACTTTCCGTCTCAACGTACGACACTTCAACACCATCTTCTTCTCCTGACATATCTGGAGTTGAGGTGAATGGCGATTCTGCGGAAATGTAGTAATCTGCTCTCTAAAAAAAAGATAAAATAATAGCAAATTTTTAGTGTAATCAGTAAAGCAATTCAGTAAAGTTTAAAATTTCTTTACTAGTTAAAAAAAAAAGAGAAAAGCAAAACACTTAATTATAGAAACATTATTTCAAAAAAATGAAATTAATTGGCGTCATATAAAGTATTTTAAATTCCATACGTTTGTTTCGTTTTTTTTTTCCATCGAAATTCATCAAAAATTCTGCTCCTATTAATTGAAACTACACTAAATTTGAATAATTAGCTAAATTTTCTTCATTAAACATTGTTTATGTTATATCATTGACGATTAAACCTTTTTGATATTTATTTCAATAATATCATTAAATTTTTTATAATTTATAGATTGTCACCTGAATTAGAAATTTTTAAATATCATTTTTCTTCATCATCTAAAGACAATTATTTCATTGTGACAATATTATAAAAAGTTTATCATTATTCACTTTGAAATATATCCTTTGCAGCTATGAATCTTTATTTAACTTTAGCATTGGTTAATATTTTTTTGAATATTTTATAAATTAATGACATTAAAATTATATATTGTATAATAAAAGTAAATATTTGTATGAAAAAAAAAGCACGGAAAATGAATATTATGTAATAGTAACAATTAAAGTCATTTATAGATCTAATAAAAATTACCTGTTGAAATTTTATAAGGTAAAAAAGTTGATACCTTATCTTTTCGAGAAAACTTCGATAACAAATGTGATAAACGTGATGAACCGTATGGAATCTTTGAAGATTTTAATTTATTGCTTTTGTTGGTAGATGACGGTAAGATGACTTCATTTTTTAATACCACATCATCCGATTGTTTTGTCATCAACGAAGATTGAAGACGATCGAGTAGATCTGAAATTGATAGCTAATTTTATTATTTCATAAAGGAAAGTTAAGAATAATATAAAAAAGTTAATTCTTCATTTTTAAGCCAGGAATAATTATTTAATTTTAGCCATTTTTCAACATATGTATATGTCAAGTTTTTTTTCCTCTATTCAAATTATTAAGTGCTTTTTGTTTTGAAACTAGTAAGTTGATTAGAAAAAAGTTGAAAGTAAAACAAAAATTATTTGTTTTATTTGTTTTTTTTTTTAATTTTGAATGCTAAACGATAATTTTAATATTGTTTTTTTTAAGTGGAAATTTAGTAAGGTAATAGAAAAAGTATGTAATCTGCAAAAATTAAAAATAAAAATTTATTTAATGCAAAAATAAACAAGAAAAAAAGAGAGAGAGGAAAGAGGAAAAAAACAACAGATGTAACATAAAATTGTAACGGAGAAAAAAAAGGAGAAGTTAAAATTATGAAAAAGATAAGAATGTATATCAGAGAGAGTAATATATTTTAACAAAAAAAAGTTTCACAATGTGCAAATAATAAGTTTAAATATGAATATATCATTATGAGTTTTTATTCGAGAGTTATTTTGAAAAAGTTTGAATTGATAATTTTGAAATGAGATATAATATACTACCTGGACGAGTAGATGATATATAGCATCGTGCCACTAACATTTTTATTTATAACATAGATTCCATAACGCAAAAATTTGTAAGAAAAATAATTGATCACTGCAATTTATTTCTTCTTTTTCTTTTTTCTTATTTCTTTTAATTAAGCTGAAAAATCAAGAAAAAAGAAAAAAAAGTGGAAATGGAAGAATTGTCGAATGAAAATTATTATTTCAATGACGAAATTAACGAATGATATGGAAATGTAAATAGAAAGATATGATCGATGCAATGTATGTTTTCCATTCAATAAAAAACATTCAAAATATCAACTGCTAAATTAATGCCTAATTTGCATAAGAAAGAAATGTTATTAAAATCAGAATTGATTTTAAATTTTACAGAAAAAAAAAATTATTTGATGTGAGTGAACATTTTTAACACATTCATATTCAATGATTTATAAATAATGCAAAAATGAATAAACAAACAAAAAAAAAAAATTATTCTCTTACACTTTCTAATATTAATTTATACAAAGGAAAAAAAAGAAACTAAAGTATTTTATAAATTTAATAAATTACTTAGACGTTAAAATTTAGCATTCCTAATTATTTCTGTTTCAATTAAATCATATAGGAAGAAAAGAGAATTTATTTTAACAGTAAGCATTGAAGAGATTTGCAACAATACTTCATATTTCACTCTTTCCTCTTCAAGTAAACAAATTTTATAAGAGCAACAATTCATTGTCAACTTTTCTCTCTTATGCCTTACATACATTATTACATTATATACACACATACACACATACACATACACACACACACACTCATACACAGACAGACACACATACATATTCATAAAATCGGCTGTATATTAGATATTATGAAATACTATTAAAGCACTTTGGTCCTTAATTTGTCTGCAATTCAAGGCATAGTGAATTACAATGGTAGCAGTAACAGTAACAGTAGCAGTAGTAGTAGTAGTAGTAGTAGTAAAAGTAATATTAATAAAGTAAAGTAATAATAATGTAATAATAATAATGACAATAATAATAGCATTGGTACCAGTAATAATAATAACAGTAGTAATAGTATTAGACTTTAATGAATGAATAATAAGCATCATTTTGAATGAAATTCATTAATTCAGTATTGAAATTAAAATAAATTAATTGAAATTGCTAGAGAAAGAGAGAATAATACAGATGGAAAAAGAAAGAAAAAAAAAGATAATATGAAAAGAATAATAAGGGGTAAAAAAAATGAATGAAAATATAGGAGTGCAAAGGTCAGGCATAGCTATAAATGATGTAAGAAGTAACATGAAGTTGTGCTATCAGAATTCGATAATTCAGTATTTTCTCTCCTTCTCTCTCTCCCTCTTCCTCTCTCTCCCTCTCTCTCCCTGTTTTCTTTCACATCATTTATCTTTTTCTTCTCGTTGCGTTATTGAAACAGCATTGATGTCATGTCACAAGCTTCCTCTAATAAGAAAGATACAATGAGTAGTGGTCAGTTCTAAAATCAATAAAGTGACCACCAGCTCTTGACCAATACATAACAATAACATTGAAAATTATGCATAATTAGGGATAATCATATTTTTATACATTTTACTGAATTTTATACATTTCACTAAAGAAAGACTAAGAAGGAATTTTGCTGTAATTCGATAGCAATTCTTTTGCCATTTTAATTTAATAAAATTGTTTGAATTTCAAAAAATCATAAAATTTTTTTAGAATTTCGTAAATTGTTCAATGGAATGTATAAAAATATAATTAATCGCATATTAAAAAAATATAAAAATGCATTCATATGTAAGTCAAAATTATCTAAAAGAAAAATTCATTGAACTTTGAGAATTTAACATTTTTTCTTTAAAGTTTGTTGGAAAAATGATTGATAATGTAATTAATTTATCAATGAATTCAAACAGCAAAAATAAATAAATGACAATTTAAATAGTTCGAAATTAAGGATTATGATATAATCTTTTAAATAATGGATTTTCATGATAACAGAATCATTTGTATCATTTAATTTGAATTTAAAATGCATTCATTCATAAAAAGTCAAGCTTTATGGAATAAATAGAGCAAAATTATAATTTGTTACAGTGCAGAAAAGTTTTACATATATTTCGATGATATTTTATAAATGTTTGATATCTTTTTATACTTTTTGTTGAGCTAAGAATTTACATTGATTTTTTCTTTTTGAATAATAAAACGTTTTACAAAATAAATTCATTTCGAATAAAATTTGTTGTGAATAAGATTTTGCTTAACAAAAATAAAATATTTGATATAATTAATTACCAAGTTGATATCTTATGAGAACATCATCGTATGCAAAAAAAGAATGAAAATAATCTATAATTGAAAATAATTTCACTTAATCTTTTAGGCATTGTTGATATTTATACATCTGTTAGAATTGGTTGGTGAAAAAACAAAGAAAATAACATTGTTCAGAAAAAAACAAATTATTTCAAATATGTTCGAATTATTCAATTTTGCTATATATTATGGTAAAAATAAATTGTTGGTCATTAAAAGGATTAAAAATTAAATTTCACATTATCTTCTAGTAATAACTTTAATTATTAAGCAAACATTTCGCGTTACAATTTGTTCTTTGCATGAGAAAACAATTTTTCAGAAAAATTAAATTTAATACAAATTAAAAATTTTCCTTACACATTTCTTGCATGCAAATACAAATTAATGTTCAATACAAATTACGCATAATTAAAAAAAAAATGAAATCTCACGTGACTTACACGTACTCATAATTTTATTTGTATTTTTATATTCATAAGCATAGTGCACTTTATCAAGTTTTTTCTTTCTCCTTTTTTCTCATTGACTAATATCTCATTAAATTCTTGTCATATTTCATCAATTTCTCCTTTTCAAATTTCAATTTTCATTTCCACTTTTTAGACGAATTACTTCATTTCCCGCTTCCTCGCTCTCCAATCATAGAAATTGCAAATTTTAATTCATCTCAAATACTTATTTTACACTGAAAAATGCTTGATATTTATTCAGAATCCAGAAATATCAAAATAAAAAGAAAAAAAAAACATCTGATTGTCATTCAGATAAACAAGAATGTTGATGATATCATAAATGCTGATATGATATAGGATATTCTTTTCGATCATATAACTAAATCATTTGATTCGTTTAACTAACCTACTAACACTTATCAAATCAGTTATACTGATAACCTTTCTCAGTGACATTTCATCATAATTAAAAACTGACAACAAATATTTGTAGTTTGTCTTGAATAAAATAGAAGAAAAAAAAATTAACAGAAATATAGAAGAAGCATAAAAATGATAAGAATAAAAAATTAGAGGCAAAAAAAAAGGAAGAAAAAAGGAAAATGATTCACCTGGAAGAAAAGAGCAAATTGATAAGGATAAATTGAATTTAGATGAATGTCGCTTTCTTCCTCTTTCTCCCAGTAAATTTCCCGATTGTTGCTGATCTCTTTGCCATGACATTGTAGCAATTAGTAAATGAAATTTGTGTAGATGTAAAATGAAATAATGATAGAAGAAAATTTTTAAATAGTTCAAATTTACAAATCACAGCGTGTACTATCCGTTTCGTTCATTTCTTTTGCTTTCACGGCCTTTCATACCAAAAAAAAAAAAGGAGAAAGAGAGGAAAGGAAAATTTAAATCAATATTGGCGGAGGGATCAATGAAAGACATTTCCACTTTTTTTTTATCATTCCATTGCTTTATTCATTTTTTTTTTTGTCATTTATATGCATTTGTTCGATGAGATGTCATTGTTGTTTGTTTAGATGACAATAAATTCCAGAAAATAAGGAACAAATCAAATGATAAGTTTATAGTTAGGTTATATGCTAAATTAGCTAGTTTTTATTTATTTATCTATTTTTTTTTTTGATGCGAGAAATGGAAGGAAAGATCAATGATTAGATAAAATGATAACTGATATGATTAAGGATTAACATAAACGATGATGATATGCGTTCTGAATTAAAATTACTATTACAAAGATAATTTTAGATAAGGACTTAATGCATCGTCAAATTTAAAAGTATGAAAATTGCCCTAAATATTAATGTTAAATGAAAAATGCATTTGATGAAATGCATATGGATTTAAAGAATGCAATAGAAATTTTAAAGTAAAAAAAAATTTTTTTTAATTTTCCAAAAAAAGCATTTAGAATTTTGATATTTTCATTTGTTCATTTTCAAATAAATCATTGGTCAGCTTTACAATAATAACATAATTACTAATTATGATTATGAAAAGAAACTAATGCAATCTGTTTGAAATTATTTATGTTAATATTTAAATTCTTCTTGCTTGTTCATTTATCATCATAGTAATTCTAATTTTGGTAAATTTTAGTAAAAAAATTTAGTAAAAAAAATTAATCATAGTAACTTTAATTTTGGTAAATATGACTAGTGAAATTACGCACAAAGTTTACGTCATCGAAAAATTTACAAATAATTATTGCTAATAAGTAGGCATTAAATTTCAATAAATTAAATAATTATGCTTCCATTCTTTCATTAACATTTGTGTAATAACATTTCCATACTTTACACAGTAATATAAAAAAAATATTGGAAATTTCGTGAAACTTTTAATTTTTAATAAGGATAGAAGAAAACATTTTCCTACAGAAAATAATTCGAAGTAAAATTTTACAGCAAAAATTTTGCAAAACTTTTTAATTCATTTATAAAATTTTGATTTATTTAGCAGAAATATTTACTAAAATCTGGTTTATTCCAGTTTATTTCAAATTCAACTGTTAGTTAATGCGGCATAAATTTAATTCTATTAAACTTGCTTTGTATTATATTGAAGTAAATTTAACTATTTCAAAAATTTTACATTTAATAATCAATAATTACATTAACAATATTGAATATGCAAGTTTCTAATATTACATTAATTAGCAGCTTAATTTTATGAAGCTTTTGAGTTAAAGTTTACTTTGCATTTAAAATAAAGAGAAACGAATAAAAGGATTAATTGAGGGATCATTTAAACTGGAAACAATGATATGATAAATTGATTTACTTTTAATCTATTAAGCAATTACAAAAATTTAATTACTACAAAATTGAATAATAGATTTGTGAGTAAAATAACAAAAAATCATGAAAAATCTTCTTTCACAGATGAAAGTTTAATCTTAATCTTATTTTTATATGAGGAATTTATTTATCATAATATTATAATAAATATTATTTCCATTACCAATTAAAATTTAATAAAATAAAATTTAAAAAAATTTTTTTAAAGACAAAAACAAAGAAAGTACAAACCAAGCAGACTGTAATTGGTTGGAAATTTTGTATCGTATCGTAATGGAAATGAGTGACGACAAATTGGACATTTGCATATGCAAATTGAATTAAACTTTAAAGCGGTAATACAATCATTGCAAAAGCTGTGACCACAGGGTAAAAGTTTTGGTATACGAATATTTTGCTTAAATGGTTCGAAGCAAATCTGTAAGTATGAATGAAATTTTTTAATATTATTTCAATATTTTTATTTTTTTCATATTTCATTTATCATATATGATAATGCTAAATTGAAGTAAAAGTAAATGAATAATTTTTTTTTTTTTTTCGAAATGCTTAAATTTTTTTCAGCAATACATTTTTGATTTAAAACGTAAAGAAAGTAAGTAATTGTTTACAATGGAAAATTATATATATTTTTATGCTATAAATTACTAAAAAACATTTTGTGGATTTTATTATTTTTATTGGATAGAAAAAAATTTTTTTTTTCTATTCATAGAATTTTAGTTTGTATGTGGAAAATAAAGTTTTGTAAAATTAAAAAATATTTCGTTATCTCAAATCTCATAATTCTTATTTTAAATAACTGATATTAATAATTTATTTCACTTCGTTTACTTTTTATTAGATAATAAAAAAATACGAATTATTTATCATTAATATTTCATTTTCTCATAAATTGTAAAGTAAGGAAATAATCGATAATATATCTAAATTTAAATATTAGGAAGAATGTTTAATTAAGAAAAAAAAAACGAAAACTAAAAACAAAGAATTCATAGCAGTTCATAACAATTTATTACTAATTATTTATTCATTTTTTAAAAAGAATTAGTAATTAATTTCTGACTGCGATAAAAAAGGTTGAAAATAGTAATATCAAATTTCTGTAAGAGAGATTTTATGTTAATATATTTTGGCATACAATTGCCGTGAAATAATTTGATATTTAGGTCAAGGTTATCAATCAGAATACCATTTGTCATTGTAGGTAAATCAGGTATGTTTTCTTTTTATCTTTAGATAATAACAGAAAATAATATCAGATAGTAGATGAAGATAAATTATCCCATTTGCTGATTTAAGTTAAATTTATTCTTGCAGATTTCAACATAATTTTTTTTTTACAATCATATTGATATCTCAAAAAGAAATATATTTTTTTTTCCTTTATCAATTTCTCTTTTTTTTTCTTTTCATTCTATAATTAATAATGGATGGATATAAATTACAAATGTTTGACATCATTGAATTGCATTAATTTTATATTTTATGATGAATTATTATTATTGATTAGGTAATTCAGTACTTACTTGACAAAGCGAAGGACCATTGTTATCAGTGATATTTGATAATGATGATAATGATGATCTATATAATATTTTATGATCCTCAATTGATACCATTTGCCTACACTTTGAAAAAAAAAATTGATTATACTGTAAATTTATATTTGAAAAAGATTCGGTTAGATACATACGTATACACATGAAATTAAATTTTATGCATTTTATTTAAAAACTTTTATTACCACTTATCATATTTGATTTATAATTAAAATTCATAGCATAACACAAATTATCATACTCAATTCAATTACTACTATATGTGAGTAATTTAAGATTTATTGTTTGTTTGTTTTAAGGAATGAATGAGCAAGAAGGGCATATATCGTAAAAATGAAATATGTAAATATTTGTAGAGAGAAAAATTTTTCAAAAAATTCAATTATCAATTAGTAATTAGAACATAATCATTTCATATTTGAATGAAAATTAGGAATACTACAAAGAAAGAAGAATGGAAATGAAACGGAAGATTTCACCAATGCTACATTGTTATTCTTCCAAAGTTTTCTTTTCTCACTTTCATTTACTTTTTTTTTACGAAATTCGAAGAGAGATGATGAGAGAAGAGAAAAAAAACAAGCAAAAAAGAATGTGAGATTAAAAATAAAGACGATTTTATCTCTATGAGAACTTTTTGGGAGAGGAAGAGGCAAAAAAAAAAAATGATAAAAGTTATTTTAATTTAATTTTGAAGGAATTTAAATAAATGACTAAATTAGTTATTTCATATAAAATGAACAATCAAAATGATTGCTTCACTACATCTATTGTAAATGTATCAGTAAAATTCTGCGACAATAACCATTATCTACTCGGTATGCTTATTGTATATGCATTGTTATGTTGTTATGTGGTAATTATATCAAAAAGAATGATCGAGCAAAATGTTACATAATAATGAATAGTGAGAATGATAAAAATTCTAAAAAGTAAATAAAACTTTTAAAAATAAAAAAATTTCGAAATTTTTTTCCTAAATTATTTAAAATTCTGGAAGATTTCAGTGGAATAAAATATATTAGAAAAAAAAGACTAATGGAATTCTTTTTATTATAACAAATAAAAGCTTTTTTTTTCTTCTTTTAGTGTAACAATAAGTTAATGAAAATTTATATAATTCATCTAGAAAGAGAAAAAAAAAGAGGAGGAAGGAGAGAGAGAGAGAGTAAGAGCGAGAGAGAGAGGAGAAAAGGATGTGAAGGAAAAGAAGAAAATTGAATTTAAGTTAACAAAATTTTGAAATTTCATTATTTTTTGATGATTTAATATTTCATTCTTTTACTTTTACTTTTGCTACTACATTATTTATTACTTTTACTACTACTAATATTACAACTATCATTGCTGCCATCAATATTTCCTTCACTACTATTTATCATTTTGCAGGTGACAATGATGATAGCATGAAAGAATTTAAGTAAATAATTTCAAAAAATATTCCACAACAAAAATATATAAATGATATATTTTCAAGATATGGAGGTGTATTTAAAAAAAAATGTATGCATTCATACTATAATATATTTGCATTATTAATCTTTTTTAAAAAGTTCAACTATTCATTTAATAGCTCAAGAAATAAAAAAGAAACAAGAAAAAACAAATTTCCTTAAATGAAACAACAATAACAGTAATAGTAGTAAACTTATATGCGATTCTAAAAATATGATCAATCATTTAGATAATACTAAATTATTAATAGTACGATAGTTTCAATTCAGAAACTCAAAAAAAAGTAATAGAAAATAAAAAAAAAACACAAATTAACTTAAATGAAGCAACAATAACAGTAGTAATAGTAGGAAAAATTTTTTTTGTTGTTGTTTTTGTTCATTTTCTTATTTTTAGAAATAAATGAAATTGAGGAAAGTTGTATAGTTAATATCTGACATATAAAGGATATTAATGATTTAATATCTAGGAAATGATTTGAAAAAAAAAATTGATGAAGCAATTCAAATTTGAAGATAAATCAAAGGAATTCCATCCCACAAATGATTAATGCTTCAATAATATCATCAACAATAGCATTACAATTAACACTGCTATGTGAATTTCATGTGAAATTTTATGCTAATCTTATCTTTATTTCGTTGAAAAAAGAAAGAGAGAGAGAGAAAGAGAGAGAAAGGTGTAATAAAGTATGTTATGTACTGTTTGATAAGAGTATTGCGATGGATGGGAATGAATCTAATACTTTTTATTTTTATTATTTTTAAGTGTAAATAGATGTTTACTTTGCATTCTATGCATCAAACTTAAATTTTGAAGAAAAAAAAAAGAAATAGAAAACTGGTGATTAACTGATGCAATTGATAAGTCATTTTTTTTTAAAATTTTAATATCGTTCTTATTGTACTGATATCTATTTTTTACTTCAGATAAATTATGATAAAGAAAAATGATAAAATTAGTCATAAATGATATTAATGATTTAATGTCGAGGAAATGATGTACAATTTGAAAAAAAAAAGAAAGATTAGAAAAAAAGCAATTTAAATTTACAAATAAATCAAAGGAATTTCATCTCATATATGATTAATGTTTCAATAATATCATTTATTATCAGTGGAATAACATTTGATAACTTTGAATGATTTGACCAGAGCTTTAAAAAAAAGAAAAAATCAAATTGATTGTTAAAAATATTGAAAAAGTTAAATGACAAAAAAAAAGAAAGATTAAAGGGTAAAGAAACGTTGGTAAAATTTCAGTGAAGCAATAAATCGGAAAATCCAGCTGCGAGCATTACACTTCAATCAATTTTTTTTTTCTGTGTTATAGAAAATTTGCAAACAAAGAAAAAAAAATTCCTTTTCGACCTATTTCAAATTTAAATCAACGTTACTCTTTTGCTTAGAAACATTCATTCATTTTTTTTTTTTTTTTGTTTCTTTTTTATTTTTCTCTTTTTTTTCGACTTTTTATTCGACTGAAATGAGAGGCAAAAAAATTTTAAGTTTTAAAATTAGAAACAAAAGAAAAAGCGAAGGAAAGTTTAAAATATTTTCGATGATAATAATAACTGAATTATGTGTTAAGTAGTCAAAATTTTAATACTTCAATTATTAATTATAACCAATGAAACATTTGATTTTTACTTATTAATTAATTAATTTATTTATTTTTCTTTCATTTCCATTTAATTTTGCTTTCTTTCATTATTCTTATTTATTGATGTTTTGTCAGCAAAAACATAGTATACTGCTTGTTATTTGAAATTTAATATCAAACAAATGATAAAGTGAAATATATTTTTTCGCTTTTTAAATCTTAAACTATATTAAAAAAGACATTTGTTTTTCATTTTACTCTAATTCATTCGTTTATACAATGAAACGACGGTATTTGTTGATTTATTAAAGTTATATTATTTTGAAGATACATATATTAACGAATAGATTTTGTCAAATAAATTCAAACAATTCAACTATACTATTAAATATATTTATTAAAATTTTTCTGTCGGATAATCGTTAATTAGCATCCAAAATCGCTGTTTTTTTCTTTTTCTTTCTTTCTCTTTTTTTGTTGTGCTTTTGATAATTTCCATTATTTTCATTATTATTTCATTTTTTTTTTTTTTTTAAATAACATTAATCATTTATGGAATGTTTATTAAATTGTATTTAATTTTAGATATTTAATGATAAAGAAAAAATTTCATATATTTAAAGAAACATAAAATCTATTAAAAATGGTAAAAAAAAGAATTGAAATCTATTTGTAAAAATTTAAAACTAGTGAAATTTTTTTTCAAACTTTCAGCTTAAAAATAATACATATTTCCCAATACTCTTTTGTAAACATTGAGTTTGACCTTTGAGCCTCTTTTTGAATTTAAATTCGATTTTCTATTTTTCGAGACAATAACCAATTGTTAATATGCAAATATACCGTGCCTAATTGTTTATTGAATCTGTATCATCGATCACAATAGGCTGAATTGTGGTGAAAACAAATGAGTAATTGGATTTCAATTTGCTTAATAACCGGGTGCCAATCGTGCAGGTGGACAATGATCACATCGTCCTTTTGGTCCTTCCTCACCTGGATGACCTGGTGGCCCTTGTTGTCCTGCTGGTCCTGGTGGTCCTGGTTGTCCTTGTGGACCATCTTCACCTGCTGATCCTGGTTCGCCATTTACACCAGCTGAAATGCATACATTTTTATGGAAATCACTGGGAGCAATTAGCCTTCCTTTCTAATTGCTTCGTTGTATTCCATAGTTATTAATTAAAAGTAGTACTAGCAAAGGTTATTAATTAAGATGTCATATAATCATAGCTAAAAAAAAAGAAACATACGTTGGCCTGGTGGCCCACGTGGTCCAACATTTCCTGGCCTTCCTGGCGGTCCTGGTGGTCCAGGTGGTCCTTCACCACCTGGTATCTGTCTACCTGGTATACCTGCAGAGCCTTTCATTCCCGGATTACCATTTCGTCCCGGTGGTCCTGGTGGTCCTCGTATTCCAGGTTCACCTGGTGCTCCATCAATTCCTGGCATTCCTGCATCTCCTGGAGGTCCTTGTGGTCCACGTGGTCCTGGACTACCTGAAGGACCTGCTGGAGCATCACATGGACACTGTTCTGGGAAACGATGAGACCATTCTGGTGGTTCTATTGCTTGTGTTCCTGGCAATCCAATATCACCAATAACACCATCGATACCGTCCACGCCTATAACATTCGAAAATTAACAAATTCATTTTAAATAAATTTTCTTGCACATATATTCATTAACTTGCTCAAAAAAAAATAAAAAAATATTTTCGAATACAACCACTCATATGTTAATTAATAAGTGATTTAGCTATGAAATCAGTTTTTTTTGAGGAAAAATAAATCTGCTAAATTAATAAAATTTATTGACTTGAATATGGAATTTTTACAATTTAAACTATTTATTCTTTCATTCTTTTCGCTCTTTTCTTTTAATGTAGATTGAAAATTCAAATAGACATTAAAATAGTTTGACATGTGTCTAAAAAATTTATTGTCTGAAATTTATTGCTTCCTTTTTTTTCTTAAACCACTTCAATTTCTTTTTGGTTCTTTACGCTTATGAATAAATTATCGATTTTACCATCAGGTCCCGGTTCACCAGGTGGTCCAGGTGGTCCACGTTGACATGTACAACATAGGCCTTGATTTTGACGTCGTTTACGATCTTTGACTTCCGTTACAACACCGTGCAGTATTTTTGCGGCACGACTAACACGTAACGCTGTCAAATGCTTCTCACTGGTTTTCATTTCAAGCATTTCTTTCCACATATTTCTAGCACGCATCTGAAATCAAATTTAGGTATTTTTTTTTTAATTGTAGCCGAAAACTGTTTAAAAATTTCAATTAATAAATTAATTTTTTCTTTCTTTTTTTGCAACAAATGACTTGATTATTTCAAAAAGGATTTAATAGGACTTTATAAAAATAATTAATTGCTGTTAATAATGATGATCAATGGTAAACAATCAACAATAATTGTCAACAATTTTACCTTGCATAAATCTAGCTCCGTTTGCACATGACTTTCTAATGATTGAACATAAGTGAAAATAATTGGAAATGAAATCATGCATGATGTTATAGCACCAGTAGCTAATACAATAGCTACAAAAGCATTTGTTTTCATCGAATGTGGACGTGATTTTTCCTCCATTCCTAGCAAAAAATAAAATAAACTAAAATTGAACTAAAATCGCTTAATTATTATAATCATTAAGATATGAATTAGCAAAAGATTGATATCATTTTATTCTCTTCCTATGCTCTTCTAATACTCTAAATTTCATCATTAGCAAAATGACGTAAAAACCATCTTATATCCGATCGAGAAAAAGATGAAAAAGAGGAAAATTCAAAGTGAAATTAAGTTAAAATGTCTTTCAGTAATATTTCTGATACCCAAACTTGCGTTTAATGCATCAGCTTTAGTACAAATCTTCAAAACAATACTGAACTTAAAACTATGGCAAATTGGATTTAATTTACTCCCATACATTTCATTCCAGTACTAAGTGAAAGATATTACAGTTTGTAGTTCATTATTATATTATTGTTATTATTAATAACAATAATATTAGTAACGATAATATTATTGTTATTATTAATAACAATAATATTAGTAACGATAATAACAATGCTACTACTACTATTATTGTTATTATTACCACTATTATTACTATTATTATTGTCTTTAATATTATTGTTATTACTATTATTATCATTGCTTTTATTATTATTTTGTTATTGTTATTATTACCATTATTATTATTGTTACTATTATTATTGTTACCATTAATTATTATCATTATTACTATTAATTATTATTTTTATCTCTACTATTATTTAATTATTATTATATTTCCTTACCCGATTATTATAAATTGATTAACTTCTTAACTGGTTATTACAATTCAACTAGTACTTAGGATTTCAATTGCATTACCAGTAATTGCTATCGTTCTTATAAGTGTTGTTATAGATACGAAAAAAAAAAAGATAAAAAATGCAAGTAAATATCTTTAAAGATTTTAACGAATTTACTTAAATTAAGAATTAAATCATTGATTTAACTTCAATTAAATATTATAAAAGAGTTGTTTTAAGCATTATTTTAATTAAATATTACAAAACAAATAGCATTAATTTTCAACTAATAAAAAATTACTTTTCAAAAATTTTTTTTTAAGCAAAGTATATAATTTCAATAAATGACAATCAAATTGAAACGACAAACAAGTTATTTGCTTATATAGTGGCAGTATTGCTAATATTGTTGACGAGTAACGGTTACACTACCGCGTCCAATTTCATTTCGAAATTACTGTGCAATACATTTTATACTTACTTTTTTTTTCCTAGTCATTACCATCAAAAAAAAAAAATGGAAAAAAAAATGAAAATCGCAATGAATTATATAAATGATCGATGTTCATCAGTTCTTCTTCAATTTTAAATTTTGCTATTAGTACACAAAAATTTCAATGTTAGTTATGAAATTTATGGGAATAATAATGATAATTTTTTTTTCTGAAATTATTATTTTCATCATTAATCTAATTTTGCTCATATGTTTTCTAGTAAAATCATTTATTTCAAAAAAATTATATAATTTTTAAAATTGTGATTAAAATAATTTATTGAAATTGTCAGATAATTAAGTGAAATGAATACTTATCGTTAGTATTACTTACTATTGTAAACATTTCAGAATATGTAGTCTTCTCTAAATATTTCTTCCTTCTGCAATATCATCATTTTGTTTTTTAAACTAAAACTCATAATTTTACTACTTATATAATAAATGCTCCATTTTTCTGAAATATCTTCCATTGATTTTTTTAAAATTACCTCTGAACTTATGTCATCATCCATTTTTTAAACCAATTTAATCAAAAATATCACATTATTTCGTGTTAATTATGTCCTCACATCTATTATTTCTGTATGCATACTTTTTCTAAATTCTATTTAATTATTTGTATTTTTTCTGACTTTTTATTAATTTATGATTTACAATTATTTTTTTTTTTGCACAGCACTTTTTCATTTTTCATGCAATGATAATAAATATATAAACTATACTTTTACTTTCAACTTTTCCACACTATTATAGTTTTCTTTATTATATTAATATATTAATAGCCGTCTTATCGTCACATTATCAAATTTGTTTATTACATTAGATAAAATGATAAATAACCATCTGAGACAAAGTAACCAATATTTGTAAATAAAACACTGATGAATATTTTATATTGATATTAATATCTTTGTGGTAATACATTAAGTATTGCTTTCAAAAATTTTCTTCCGTCTAAATTTCAGTTTCAATTTCCTTTGTTCTGATCGCCCGAATAGTTGATGTGAAATTTGATTTATTGATAAGCAAGAAAAAAGAATCAAGGTAAAAATACCTGTTCCTCTTACAAGGTCATTCGAGAATAGATCGAGGAGAAAAAGGAAACAGTTAAGACTTTCCAAATATCTATGCAATTCACATTAAATAAATTTTTTGAAGTAAATTCAGTAAATACTCTAATGTTCAAAATATATAGTTTAATTTTTTTTTTTCAATATTTATGTTGTTCATAAATAATTATTTTATCTGACGTGTTTATTTACATATAAAATTAGAATATATCATCGAAGTTTAAAATTCCCATAAAATGTTGAAAAGTGTTTAATAACTTGTTACCCTTCGAATGATCTCAAGTTACTGTATTCTTTGAAATGTTTTTTTTTAAGTTAAATTTTTTAAAGTTTGTTTTTAAACTTAGACTTTAAATATGAAAAAAAATACCATATTAGCATCATTTTTTTAGTTTGATTTTGTAAAACTTTCAACACCGATAAAATACGATAATGACGTTGAAATTAATTACGATGTAGAATGGAATTCGTCTCAGTTTAGAATAACATATATTTTCTTAAAAATTAGTTCCAAAAAGAAAGACGAAAAAAAATAAAAAAATTTGGCGATATTTATTTATTTTTTATAATATATTAAGATTTATTTCCAGCAATAAACAGTTATATATAAGCAAATGACATTATGTGATAAACAAATAATCGACTTGAATTTAACAATATTTTTCAATCTTCTGTTAGCATACAATATTATATACTTGTGAAATAAATCTGTAAAACTGAGGAAAATATGAATTTGAACTGTTTCTACAAAAGTTTTGATAAATATCATCTAAAATTGAAAGTCTATTAATTTCTATACAATAAAATGCTTTTTTAATTAAGAAGAAAGGAAAAGATTGGTACTTATGAAAGCTTGGAAAAATTAGCAAAAATTATTAGCCCACATCGATCTTACAGCTGGAGGTTATTCTTTTTCTGAATTTTTTCATTAGCAGTTTTTAATTTCATTAATAGTTAAATTTGAATTTAATACAGTTTGTTTGCTGCTCATTGAAAGTCCGTTGTTGTACAAATGAAATTATATAACAATGATTAGTTGACACTGTGTTGTTATTAAATGCCATAAAAAAAATCATCTCAAAATAATTTAATCGTATTTTCTGAATTTCACCGATGAAATGATTTGTTCGGAATGTAAAACATTGATGTTGCTGTTATTATCTTTTTTTCTTTTTTAAATAAATTCAAAAAAAAAAAAAAACCTCAATCCATTTAGTAAAATGTAAAACGAAATTTTTTAATTGCAATGTAAATTTTTCTTTTTTGTCAGTCGATTTTATTTGTCCTTGAAAGTAAACCAATTTAATTTTGTGGAAATTTCATCGTTAAAAAATATATGGAGTAAAATTTTCAAGAAAGGCAATCATTGTATGATATCATTGATTGATAAAAATTGATCAATTAATGCGTAACATTTCAATCAACTAGCAAATCAATTAACAGATTAGATGGAAATGAATAACTAAATTTTTATTTCATCCTTGTTGCAATTAACGGTTTCCGGAAAATGCCTCAATTCACTCGGGTAATCCTGACAACCCTTTCGTAATCTATTAATTGTTTAACTATTCAAAACTAAATAGTGATTTTGGTGCAAATCCAAAATTTCAATTTACTGATTTATCAGACAAACATATTTAATATTTTATTAATTTATAATAAAAAAAAAAAACTATTTCATCTTTCAATGTGGAAGTATCAACTGAAAATAAATTAATTAATTAAAATTTCGCATATTAACAGTAAACTTACTGAATAAAATTATTTTTATTTTTAACTGAAAAAAGAAATGCAAAAAGAGATTTAATAAATCAATCACCATTTATAATATTGTTGTGTTATTTAATGTTATTTAAAAAAATTATTCTAAAAATAAAGTTTAATTAAACATGAATTTGATTTCAGGCTTACGGCACTGTCATAAATAAATTATATAATTTAAATAAATATTACAAAAAACAAACAAATAAAAAAACTGAACAAATATAAATATATTTTATTTATTCATCACAATTAGAATCTGTTAA
The DNA here is from genome assembly GCA_005281725.1 of Wuchereria bancrofti. Lineage (NCBI taxonomy): Eukaryota > Metazoa > Nematoda > Chromadorea > Rhabditida > Onchocercidae > Wuchereria > Wuchereria bancrofti. The sequence continues at coordinate 979,501 of SSBO01000002.1, read as the reverse complement.
AAATATTGATGTAAATATAATCTTACTAAAGATCAATACGTATACCTACCTTCAACTTTAATATCAAAAATCAAATTCAACCTTAATATCAAAAATCATTTACGTTACAGCAAATAGAAATATCTTCTTTATAAAATCTCCCATAAAATCATTATTCAAAAAAGAAAATTACACTGCTAAATTTCTTGCAACTTCATTTTATTACCTCATTTTGCTCATTTCAACTAAACAACCTGTTTGTTATAAGAAAAAAAAAGACTATAACAGTAAGTAAATTAATTAAAAGTGTAACGAATTGGCGAACATTATTAATTGTTGCTCAAAATCATTTTCATCACTTTGTATGAATGTATTTATTACTTTTTTTTTGTAAAAAAATTAAATCAATTTGTTCATTTGTTTAAATTATTGTTCTATAAGAAATGAAATGTGTTTTATTTACAGTGATTAGTTTACATTTAAAAAAATTTGATTGTTTATAAATGAATGCTTATAACATTAATAACACTTTTCAACATTTCTATGACCACCTGTGATAGGTAGCTTTCCAAAAAACTAAAATTTTTGCCGTAGGCAATTTTTATTTTGCATGGGGAAAAAAATGTTTGCTAAGCAATTTGTTGTTTTCTTCAACCAATCCTTGATTGAATTCTTCGATTAGATTTAAAATTAACAAAAATTACCTTTAACAATTTTAATTATGAAAGAGAATTTTTCCAGTGGAAAAAAACTTATTTCCTACTTTAAACTATCATACAATTTTGCCTTTAGTTTTTTTCATTTCTGTGGCTATTAATTAACAATTTGTTTGTAAAAGTGTTTCGAGAAGTGAATGAAAAAAAAAGACGGAACTTTGTTAACAACTCTTTCCATGGCTAAAAATTGATTTTAAAAATTAAATTTTGAGTGATTTAAAATTCAAATGTTTACAAACACATTGTCATGTATTACCTGGAAAAAATTAGCCTTATGGATTAGATATAAGATATATATAAATTGAAAAAAAGGAATTGAAGGATAAAATTACTAGTTAAAAAGAAGCTTAACCTCTGCTAATTTGAGAGTTGTCAGTTATCTGTGTATTTTAACCTATAATTATTCTTTTGTGTTATAATTGAGAAAATTTATGAGCAGAGAATGTCAACTGAATGTTGAAGTGTAGAATGGAAAAAAAATTTAAAAAATTATTGTAAAAATGAGAAATAAATAAAACTTGTAGTTTTCAAATGATTCATGAGATCATACCTAGAGAAATACTTTATTGTCGGTTAATTAAATATATAATTTGTAACAGTAGAAAGGGAAATAGGTCAAAAAAGATGAAATCAATTTACTATCTTCTTGAAAAAAGAAAAACATTATAATTGGCAAAAATGTAAATAATAGATAATGAAAGTTCTGACTGTTCCTGAGAAATTTCAAGATTTTCTAATTGTTAATTTAAAAATGAAATATTGCTTATTTAAAAGCTTTTTAACTAACAAAATTTTCAGAAACCTTAATTAAAAAAAAAAAGACAATAAAATGAATCTTTTGGATGTTCCAAGTATTCATTCACTTTCTGTTTGCAAATTTGAAATTTAAATATAGAAAACGGTATGACATCCAATGATTAAAGTAATAATGATAAATGAAGCTTTGTAGTGGAAGATGAATTGTTATCACTAAGAAATGTTGTGATATGAAAAATATAAATAAAAAATATATTACAAAATTACAGAATATAAATAAAAAATTTGCATCATATAAATTGATAATTTTTATCATATCATATGTGTTTATATCATATAACAAATAATCATAAATAAGTGCTTTATATTTTTGTGCGATAAATTGAAATGAAAATAAAAAAAACATGAAAATAAAAAAATAAAATTCATGCATTTCTGAAGACATAAATTAAAATATATAATTATTAAACCCAATTAATAAAATTCAAAACTAAAAATCCATCAATTTGCATAGTTTGACATCAATTTCTAAATTAATCATTTTATTCAATTATAAAATATTAGGACAAGAATTGAATAACCTTAAAAAGAAATACTAATATTTATTCCGATAAAATGTTAATTAATACCATGCAAAAATAAATTCTTTCTTTTTTATTTTCATTCATCTATATCATACATAAAAATATTATGTTGAAAAGAGAAACTTTTCCCTTTTTTTTTGTAACAAATAATTTCATCAGAAAAAATTTAGAAAAAAAAAAGCATTAAAATAATTCTGGAATGAAATCGATCAGCAAAAATGAGAAAATGGAAAAATTTTCTAATTTTATATTGAAAGCAAAAAATATTGTCATATCATTGTCATATCGATGTTACTGTCAAATTTTTACTTTCATCACTAAGAAAATAAAGAAAAAACATAAATAGAAAGTGCTTATTGTAATTACAACAAGCCATTAGAATTAGCCGAAAAGAGTTTTAAAAAAGATGAAAAGACGAAAAATCTTAGTGTCTACTCTTTTTTTAACTCTTTTCTTTTTTTTTCTACCATTAGAAAACAAGTTTACAAAATGGGTGGGATTCACAAAGGTACCGAAAATACCTATATAACTAAGATAGAGGTACCACATACTCATCGCTTTCCTTTCATCTACTCACCTTTTTTTGTCCTTACTTTTCATTCTGATTTGAACATCAAATAAAAATGATGTGATATATGAATATGATATGAATGTTTTGTTTTTTTCAATATTTTCAATTCCTTTTTTGCCGTTTTTTATTTGACTGAAAAAAGGAAAATTTTTTTTTTTATAACTATACACCAGTTTATTTTTTAAAATTCATACAATATAAATAATTTGATTATATTATTTCATTGAGGGAAGCATTATGGGTAAATAAGAAAAGCAATAAGGAAAGAATTGTTGTAAATCTCTGTTTTTCATCTTCTTTCATATAAGCATACTAATATAACAATAAGAATTTCAAATGACTTTTGACTTCTTTAAAAATTTTGCTGGGAAAATGTTTGAAGTTTTCTGAAATTATATCAAAGAAAAAAAAAACAATAATCAAGAAATTTATTGTCACATTTAATTTCATCTGTTATTTTTATGATCCATTTTTTAGCTCAGTAAATGAGAAAAATTCAAACAAAGATTTCATTCCAAATTAATAATAAAGATTTTTTTTTTTCATAAATGGGAACACAAATGCTTGTTAATTTAACATCCATTGCAAGCGGTTTGGTTATTATTGTATCATTAATTATTGTTGGTGTCATATTGCAAGATATTAATAGTTTTTATTATGAAGTATTGGATGATATGGATGAATTTAAGGTTTGTTTAAAATGGTTATATTAGATAAAAATTTATAAATCTTAAATGATATTTTTATTTGATTTGAAAAAAAAAGGGAAAAAGAAATGATTGAAATAGAATGATGCAGTTATATTCACCATTGTTTCAATTGAAAAAGAATATTAAATTAAATTTTGAACAATAAATATTGTAATTCATTAGTAAACATTCCTGAAATGTAATTCAAGTACCATAATTTCAGATATTAGCAAATGATGCATGGGATGAGATAATGAGTGTTCACGTAAGTCATAATTCAGCTATAGCCAAAAAAGAATCAATTACATTTTTGTTCGGTTCAAAACCACGTCAAAAACGTCGTGCTATCTGTGGTAAGTTGAAATTTCTATTTGAAAAAAATAATTTGAGGAAAAAATTGGATAGAATAAATAAGGAATAAATGAAAAATTATGGGAAAAAAATATTTGTTTTGCTGTAATTTGAATCGATGATGGTAAATTTTAAAAATTTTTCATTAGATTAAAAGTAATTATAAAATGGATTTTCAGCATGTGCTCTTCAAGCTATAAATTGTCCACCAGGACCAACTGGACCGCCAGGAGATGTTGGTTTACCAGGAGGTAATTTCAAATAGCTGACACTCAAACTATTCTTTTCATTTTTTTTTTTTTTGATTATTTGACATGAAATTATTTGTGTATTCAATGCACTCACCATAAAAAAACTGGAAAATTAAATATGAAGTGCAACTGTGAGAACTTGCAGAACCAGGTGAAAATGGTAAGGATGGTAAACCAGGACCAAATGGTATTGCTGTATCAACCGGTGACAAAACACGCGGAGGTTGCATTGCTTGCCCACCTGGACCACCCGGACCTGCAGGTCCAATAGGACAAGCAGGACCACCAGGTCCGGCTGGAATACCAGGCAGACCGAGCAATGGTGGCGGTAGAGGACAGCCAGGACCACCGGGGCAACCTGGAGATGCTGGAAGACCGGGTAAATTTTTCATTATTTGAATGTCACTTTTCAGAGTAGCAAATTGTAGAAAATAATTCCAATTGTTTAACTGTATGACTTTTTCTTTATACGACAGGTCTACCGGGAAGAGAAGGATTACCTGGAGCACCGGGATTACCAGGAGTTCAAGGACGCGGTATTCCAGGACCAAAAGGAGCACCAGGTCCAATTGGTCCAGCCGGAAGTGCTGGTGCACCTGGTGAAAATGCTGGGCCTGGTCCAATAGGTACACCAGGACCTCCGGGACCACATGGACAACCAGGTACTGCTGGAACACCTGGCCAACCCGGAGAGGTATATTTTTCTTAAATCTTACATTTTTTTATATAGAAAAGCCAAATTTCCACCAGTAGTACAATTTCCTAAAAAAAAAAAACACTATATTGTCATTATGTTTTAGCCTGGAGCACCTGGTATACCAGGCGGTGATGCAGCTTACTGTCCTTGTCCACCACGTTCCGCCAAAACCGCAGCTATTCATGAAATGGAACCATCCTATCGAAAATATAATGAAGAGGGCGCCAGTTATATTCGACGACATCATCGAACTCGAAAATCCAGAAAAATGCTCAAACAAGTTCAATGAATAATAAGTTCAGGTGGAGAAGGGAAAGGAAAGGACTCTGTTAAAATAAAAAAAAAAAATTAATTTTAAAAATACATCCGGATCATATCATTCTTTTCCTATACTTCTCGAATCACTATTCCGGAATCAATCGTATTATGATAGTGCTTTGGGCTTGGATAAAAAATTGAATAATAAATTAATTCATGCTTTGTTTGCTACTACAAATAGCAAACAAACATTTTACATAATCCTTAGAAAACAATTCGGAAATTTTCCAACTATAAAATTCAATGGAAAACTGCAACTCACAAAGTGAAAGATAAGAATGTTTGTAATCGGATTGATTTATCATCCCAATTTGATCATTTCAATATTTTCTAATGATTTAAAGAATTTCAATTTGACTTGGGTAACATAAATATGGAAAAAGTCGGATGATAAGAAAAGTAATAGAAAATTTTTCATTAAAATCGTAGAAATGGACATCAGCAATAATTAAAGTTAATTTGTTTTTTTTTTTTTGAATGTGATACAAATGTGAAAGTAACATTAAAACGATGAAATGAGGTGAATTTCAGATAAACTTTAACTCCGTCTTCTGAAGGTACTTGCCTTAGAGATACCTTGGCGAAATTATTTGGTAATAATGAACAGTTAGGCCACTCTTCAGATTTAAATTACTATATAATTTCCAATAAAAATTAACAGCTTGAAAGTTTCTGATAATTACTTCGATTATTCATTCAACTTTTTTTTCAACAGAAATGCAAATTCCTTAACGCCTTTATTATTTACTTTTGAATCTTCAAAAGATAACATAATGGATTGATGAATAGATAGAGCTATAAAGGTTTTAAAAAAAACTCTAAAATTTTATTGGAAGTTACAGTTGTACTAAAAATTAAAGAGGACGAAGTGCAACGGTAACTGGTGGTCACACGATGTATGGTTTTTAAAACTACAATTATGGTTTTCACAAAACCATTCTCATTGAAATGTTAGGACTGTAAGTGATAGTAGGATTGATAATCAGAAAAAATATGAAAAAGGCATATCATCCTTGTATGTTTTACTTTGTTTTTGCAAATATAATCATTATTAAATTATAATAATCTTAGAAGTAATTCCTTCTTCATGCCAAATTTAACAGAAATGTTTGATATATTTCAATATTTTTTAAAAATATTTCCATTGTCTTTATTCACTTTGCATTCATTCTCGAGTTGATGTGTTTTATATAGGAAGTTTTCAGCGTCTCGTAACAACCGTTGCAACTAATTTTTAGTTTTATCAATTGATAAGATCAGCTTACAAACGAAAAAAATTATAATCAAACTGTTTGCATATTAAAATTAGTGGTTTAAAATTATCATTCGGCTGTTTTGAATACATAAAGTAATGATTTGGAACTTTTTGGAAAATTGTCTATATTATAAAAATTAATTCTAGATGGCCAAAAGAATCAGTTGAAATATCAATGAAGCAATATTGGCATAAGACTTAAGACTAGAAATGAAGAAAAGATCGTACTAAAGTCACATTTTATCTTTCTGCTCATTTTGATTTGTTAATCCATCTATCGTTTACAGCTCAAATAAGATAATATGACGATAGGTGGGTGACTCACCTTCCTGGGAATGAGTGAACGAGTCGTACATGATATGCGTCTGTGGTTTTTTTTCCTTTTTTTTGAAGTTTTTATTTGTTTTTCATTTTTTTTTTTTGTGACGATAATTGTTGCAGAGAAAGTGAAAAGAGGTATTCTTTCTGATTGGTAAAGAAAGTATATCACATGTATTGTTGTCGGAATAGTTTATTCTTTCTGCTAAAATAACTGATGAAATTAACTTACATAAAATTACGTAAGAAATGTGATTAGTCTAACATAGTGAAAAGAACGGTTTAAAAGTAAATTTGGGATAATTATTTAGTAAAATGTTGAATGGAATGAATGATTACCCCAAATTTTGCAAATTATGATGGTAATTTTAAGCTTTCTTCCAAATGAAACATTTCAGAAGAAAAAGATTATGCAATGACTGATAAAATTTATCAAAAATTGCAATTTAAACTTAAGATTAAGCTGTTACCAATGAAAATGATGAACGTTACATACTAAACAATCGGACCAAACAAGTGAAATGGGAACACAGATAGGTAATAGTGTTTCGTTTCAATCCGAATAATTCTCTTCGCTCTTAGCAGAGTAGCAGTGACAATGGTAAACAGATTATTAGTTAGTGATAATCAGAAAAATAAATGAAAAATATATTATGGGTGTGCAGTTTGAATACAATGCATGCTAAATTTTGACTGCACAAGTTTCATCGTGCACTCATTTATGCAATTTCAATTGGCTCAAAGAGTTCTTTCTTGCAAATCCTACTGAGTTAAGCAGGAAGTAAAAAAGATCTGAATATTATCTAAGCTTTTTCCTTCTTATGCAATGAATTATTGAATATTTGCTTGCAATAATTTATGAATCATCCGCCAGTAACGTAATTTAGTATTTTTCTAGCAATCATAGGTCTGAATCATTAATCCTACTAACATTTTTTCTCGAAAAAGAAGAAAGCATAGAATTACTACTACAATTTGAAAAGATTTATTATTATGCCAAATAAATTTTCCATTCTTCAAGAATAATTCACTGCCTAAAAAAGCACTACAGAAAGTTAGGAATATAATATAAATTTGAATATAAAGTTACAACATTTCCTCACTTGATTAAAAAATAATAATTGAATCGTTTAAGATTTTAACTTATTATGCTATATGTCACCAAATATTTAATTAGTTTATTCACCAATTAGGCATCGATTTTAATGCTTCCAATTATTATACGGTCATTTGATCATTTCAATGAAAAAAAAAAATTGTAAACATTGGACAGAAATGTCTAAAATATATGTATAGTTATGTTTTTCAATTTGTTGTTTGTTCAATTTTAGATTGGTCATAAATAGCATCAATAACAAATTTTTTGCATTCAGTTGAATAAATATTGTCACTCCGATTGTCATTTTGCAAATGACAGTTTGCAAAAAATAAATGAGTGGAATATCGTTACTGTCCACCAACGAAAACGAGAACAAACTAAGCATCCATGCAGTCACTCACTCATTCTTCGATTTGCCTGCTTATTTTTTTGATTCTGCTGAAAATACAGCAACTGTTCCCTTCAATTTTTGGTGATGTAAGTAATGAACGGATTGATAGCCAGAAAATATAAGAAAAAATATTTGTCTTTCATGAGTACTTTTCTTCCTCACTTTCTAATACTCTTAAGAGATTATTCATGATTTCGAAGAAAATGGATGTAAGAATTACTTTAATAATTTAAAATTGGCAGGCATTTTTACAGTTTGACGCTCTCTTAAGAAATGGAAGTATATTCATTTCGCTAATTCAAAAATCCAAAGCTATTTATTTCGAATATGCGAATTCTTTATCCTATTCAATTCATGTATTATTTTATTGAAATTCAAAATTTGAAACTTATCATTTGAAACAGATAATGGTTTATTGATGATAAAAATGTTTAAGATAATGTTTGAGATAAACGTTTATGATTTATATAATTTTAATGCTAATTTATATTTAAACCTGAACAAATTGAAAATTTCATTTGGATACTGTATGCATTTAGCAATCATTTCCCTAGCAATCAGCAATCAGTTTTTTTCCATAGAGGATTATAGAATGTTAAAATTACGAATGATCAAAATTATTACAACGAAAACACTGGTTTCCTTTTATGTATTAATTGAAATTCAGCAAATAACAGCAAGTAAGTGTTCGTTTTCCTTTTCAATAAAATTTATTTTATCCCTTATTAATCTTATTGTGAAATAATGATAATAATGATAAATAATAATAATAAATGATAATAATAATAACAATAATTATTATTATAACAACAAATAATAATAATAATCTACTATTATTGTGTGCATTATTAATCTTTCATATTTCTCATAACCAATTGTTAGTAGGAAAAAAGAAACAAAAACAATTTTGTTCTGTCCACCATTTGAAATTCGAACTAATGGCGAAATATCCATATTTACCTTCTTAATTGTAACCAATAATAGAAGAAGGTACAATGGCATTGTTAAAATGTAATAGAAATTATATAGCAAATGGTTCGGTGACCGCTTTTTGCGAATCAAATTCTAAATGGAACAGAAAAATTGGTAAAAATTGAATTAAATTGAAATCATTCAAATTATAGTTTAATCTATTATACTTCAATCATTCCTTTCTTCTATTGATTGAAATTAAATTGCAAAAATTTTATCAGGAACAATCAATGTAAAAGAAGAACATTTTTGCAACCATGAAAATTGTAATTGAATCAGTTAAGTAATTTTAGGTAAATGTGTTCCTTGAATTCTGATAAACGTGCTCACAAATCGAAATTTTCCTGGTATCATTCATTACATAAAGGTTAGTATTGAAATCAATTAATTAAAAGTTTTCACCGATGCGAACAATGTTTCAACAGCTATGGAATAGAAAGATTTCAAACAAAAAGAAAAGAATTTAACGTAGAAAGATGAATAATTCAATGTTTATAGCCTTATACAACCATGGAAGCAGCATTAAAGAAGCTTGTTTCGGGTACGAGAGCTATCTTTATATGTGATCTGGATCTTACACTAAAAGATGAATATCATCATTATGTTTCGATGGTAGATGGTCTATAGAGCCGCCAAAATTTGTATCAATTTAGTCAGGATGTAAGGTATTGTGAAGCGATCAAAGTTAACAATGGCACAGTAAGTTGAAATAAACATTCGAAATTCATTTATTAATAATAATAATGTTGCTATTATTGTTATTATTATTATTTGTTTTCAGAACACCTAATTTCTTGTACCTAACACTACTTTTCACCAATTAAACTACCAGCTTTTATTGAAATATGTTTTTTCCAGTGTTAAAAATTAAAATTCATTAATATCATAAATTAATTTTGAACTCATTTGACATTTTTTCTAAGATTGCATTTTCATCAGATATGATCTGTCCACATTCCTGCAACGTTGTTTTTAAAATTAATGCAAAAAATTTAAAAAACTTCACCTTAGAATAACTTAGAAATGGTATAATTTATAAAATCGTGAAAACAGTTATTGTTTTCAATGTTAATTTATGCTGTCGCTTTTAAACAAACGACTCCCTCAAAAAATAACATGACAGATAACTGTCACACAACCAAACGTCACTACCAATGGAAACGGTCAAACTCACACAATAAACAATCAAACCAATCGCTCATTCTCACAAGACAAACAAGCCAGACAGGTAGTAACCAAGGATACATGCTGTGGCACCCCCCTCCCGTCTTAAAATTTTTAATCTTTTATCTGAGATGTGAGTGATAGACAGGTTACTAATCAATGATGATCGGAGAGGCAAAGGAAAAATATTTTATGCACTTTCAATGCATGCTGACTGCTGAATGCACGATGCACTCTCATCTTGCACTTATTCATGCAGTTTCAGTTTTGTCAATACATTTTCTATTGCAAATTAGTTAAGCAGAAGGACCTGAATATCATCTAAGCTTTTTCCTTCTTGTACAATGAATCATTGGATATTCATTTACAATAATTTATGAATTATTCAACAGTAACTAAAATTCATTAATATCAATAAATTAATTTTGAATTTGACATTTTTCCTAAGATTGCACTTTCATCAGATATGATCTGTTCACATTCCTGCAACGTTGTTTTTAAAATTAATGCAAAAAAATATAACAACTTCACTTTACAATAACTTAGAAATGATAAAATTTAAAAATTCGTGAAAACAATTAATGTTTTCAATGTTGATATATACTATCGCCTTTAAACAAGCGATGTCCCAAAAAACAACATAACAAATAATTGTCACACTGCCGGTTGTTAGTAACAAAGTGACAAATAAGGCGGATATGATTAAAACATCGGGTACTATTACCCAAGCTTTTGTTCAATCTTAGCATGAAAAAGATGTGAGTATTAGACAGGTTATAATCAGTTATGATCAGAAAGGCAAAGAAAAAGTGTTTCACATGCACTTTCAATGCATGCTGACGGCTGACTGCACGATGCACTCTCATCTTGCATTTGTTCATGCAGTTTCAGTTTTGTCAATACATTTTCTGTCGCAAATTGTATTGAGTTTTTTTTGCAGGAGATGATGATGAATTGAGTGCTGTTTGAATAATTTTAAATTATCAGCTCATTGTGTTGATCTGATTTCTTTGAATTATTAATATCAAGAGATTGTTTATTATTTCGAACAAAATGAATGTAAGTTGATAATTTAAAATTGGCAGGCATTTCTACAGTTTGATGCTACCTTAAGAAATGGAAGCACGTTCATTCCGTTGATTCAAAACTTCAAAGCTATTCGTTTGACAGGAAATTTCAGCGCTCTGTCAATGATTGTTGCCTTTAATTTTTAATAATCGATAGAACGTAGACATACAATTTTGAACGAATTTCTTTTCTTTTTTGAAAATTTTACCCTTTTTTCTTTTTGTATTAATTTCTTGTTTGAAACCTAATCGATATATCTGATGACCTATGTTATGAAAGAGTTTTTAAAACTTCAGACTTTTTAATAATTTAGTCATTTAGTAAACTAAAAAGATTTACTATATCGCTGCTTTAAGATCTTTTGTTGTGAATGAAAATAGTAACGAATTCATAATCGTTAAGTTTATCATATATATATATTATCAAAGTATGAATCGGTCAACTTCATTTGGTACCATTAGACTTTTTACTAATAAAAGTAAATGTTTAAAACCAAACTTTTGCTATTGTATAGCAAAAATTAGCGTTTAAAAGAATGAACTGTTCAATAAATAAATAAGTGAAAATCGTCGCAAATCTCATATTTGTTTGCTGAGTTGAAAACTGCCAAACATCCTTACTTAATAGATAAGTCAATCAGACATTCGGTTTGCAAAGAGTCAAACTTTATGAATAGTCGTAAATAGTGAAACTCGGCAAAAGATGTTTTCCAACCTTAATAAAATATCGGTGATGTTAACGATTTGGTAATAATTAAAAAACTGATACAATTAATTCTTTCGCCTAATTACCCAATTATTTTTGAAATTTCGAGTTTTAACTCACTAAATTTAATGTGATAGCTTCTTTCTCGTAACAATATTTACCGAAATCATCTTGCGCTGCCCTCCTTGAATAGTGCTAAATTTGTACGATCGTATCGTAGAAATTTCTCACTCTTTTCCACGTCTTATTTGAAGTGCTTTAAAATAAGAAGCTATGACTAAAAGGTACATATTAAGAAACACATAGTCACACTTACAATATGACAGAACTTCAATTACCAATTACAGCTCTTTATTTTAACAAGAAAAAAAATGAAAAAAAATCAATACAGTCAATACAGTCGTGGAAATTATACCATAGAGGAAGTCTTCAGGTGGTCAGTAATATATTAATTAGCCGTCTAGAAGCATTACATTTTATTACATGCTTAATTAATCAACTCGAATGATTACAAGTATTATTAGATCATTCGGTTAAGCTCAAATTATATCTCAATTTTGCATCTACCACAAATATTCCTCAAAATTTCGCATACATGCTGTATCAATGTAAGCATCTTTGCATTCAACAAATGGCGTTTCCAAGGGTCATCGATCATTTTGCAATGACGAGTTCCAAAAAATAAACGAATAGATATTATTACTATCTTTAACCAAATGTTGTGCAAACAAACAAAAGTGATGTTAATTGACTGTAGCACTGTCTGTTTGAAATCTTGATATTATGCAGATGCTTTCTCCAAATCTTGAAATATCGGAACATTAAATGATAGATGCATTGATAATCAGAAAATATGCAGAAAGGAAAGAAATTGTTTCTTTTATCCTTTTTCTTATTCTCTAATAATCCTGAGAAAAATAATTGTAGACTGGTTAATTAAGAATTTTTAAATTATCTATGAATTAAGAACTCTTTAAATTACCTGTGAATTAAGAATTTCTTCAAATTACTTATGAACTTGGAGGAAATGAATGCAAAATTCCGATAATTTGAAATTAGCAAATACTTCAATACTTTTATGCTTTCTAAAATTTTCGATAGGAGCTTTCATTACTTTGCAATGACCTTCAAATTCTGAAACATTGTTATGCTGTAAGTCCTAATCATTTATTAATGAGTGTCCTTATAAAATTAAATAGAAAGTGATTTAAAATTGAAAAATTGAATTAAAATCGATGCATTACTTGACATCTACAACCAATTCAAGTTAAGCAAATAAATTATAAAACTTAATCGGTTAAATTTTAATGCAACGTAAGAATAATCTTTCTTTTTTCCAAAAAGTATTCTAATATAGTACACAGAAACATCAATTATGTCTCATAAAATTTAGAGTGGAGGAAACATGTGTTAAAGACTAACAGAACTTCCAAATTATGATAAACCTACAATATATCTGAGATATGAAATGCAAAAAAGCTTGAATGTTCTTAGACCTTTTATTTTTCGAAAGTCTTTCATCGAAAGCGGCGATAATCGTTGGCTGTGTTCCTTCATCGCTTTTATCGATTGGTTGAAATTGATCTAACGGTTATCTTGGCAATTATAATGATGGTAAACAACATGGATAGCGTAAATAAACAATGCATTATATTTTATGATAATTTTCTTTCATTTCTTTCCTTAATCTAAGACATCCTTCACAATGAATTCATTGTGTTTCAAATTTTTGGTAATTTCTTTAAATAATGTACAAGAAAAAGAAGGAAAGAGAACGATTTACACACAAAATTTATAAAGACCACTCACAGAAATCCAATTGGCAAATAAGTCTTACAATACGAAATCCATATGACATGTGTTATCAAGATTCACAAATGCATTTCGAAACATCCATATTTCAAAGACCATTTCAAAGTTTCCCAAGGAGCGAATTCAGTTTCCTAAAGAACGAATTCAGGACAATTTCTGAACATGTTTTTCTCGATAAATCTTTTCATTATTCCCATTCCTACTAACAAAAACTATGCATGGTTGCAGCTGTTCAGCACAATCTGAAACGACATAAAAACAGTTAATTCTGTAATTATTTACCCAAAAGTTTGCAATTTCAGGGGAGTTAGTATAGAATTGCTTTAATATGCGCCATGCAAATAATTCCTAATATTATTTTGCACACCAAAACTGCCGTTAGCTTTTTGGGAATATAATTATTTTAGTCGCTGAATAACAAAATTGGATTCATATGCCTTGTGTGACGTGCAGAGATTATTTTCAAGCCCATCGTTAAATAAACGACGCTTCATGACACACGGCTCCTTGCGTAAACTCGACGAGCAATCACAGAAACAAAAAAAAAAAAAAAAGTTGTAGAACCTCTACAAAATATTTAAAGCATGGAAAAATAAACAACTTACAACGATGAATTCTCGTAATGACTGACCAAGAATCACTGAATATTTTTAATCTGATTACTTGCAGTTGCGCCTGTCTGAATGACATCGAAGGAGTTTCAGTTTCTGCTGCATCATCGTCTATTTTTGCCTTCCAGATCGAACGATTGCTTGAATCGCTTCACGGATGGTTTCATACAAAGTCTGATTAATTTGAGAGTATCTGTTTGTCTGGAACAAGTTCGGATTTTATTGATTCTTTTCACAAATTCTCACAATAGGACACTGAATAATTATGAGAAAGTTGAGAAATACTAGATAAGTTTCTGGGAATCTTAATTCTTTTTTCTGTTAGTGATACTAACAGAATCAAAAAATCAGACTAACTACATAAGGATGATTTCGAAATTATGATACGATAAGTGGCATATATTTCAACCTTTAATATTACCGTTACTATCATAAATTGGCACGAATTGACAAGAAATAAAAATAAATAAAAAAAGAGAAATATGAACATACAGAAAGTATTTAAATAATATTGAAAATTGTTGGTAGTAAAAATAATATACTGACGATAATAATAAAGGTTGAAAAAAACATAATCACCACGAATATTAAATAACCAAATGGAAATGGGTACGTGGAAAAATCAAAATTGTATATTTAAAATTTCTTGCTCTCTCAGGTCTGCTAACATTTGTAATTTAGAAGTAACATAACACAGAAATGTCATGGACAGGTAACAGATAATAAGTGAATTATGACAAATTATTTTAATAATAATTATCAACGGATTAAGAATAATTCGAGTTGCCTTCAGCAATATAAATAGTTGGTCCAAAAGAGGAATTAATAGCAACAGACTCACCGGAATAATTTCTGATACCGAAACAAGCAAGAAGAATCAGACAGATAATGAACGAAATTTATTTTTGAAATTGTCGGACTCTTTTCAACGTGAACGGCTTGCAATCAAGCGCATCATAACTCCTAAATTTTTCAAATCTAACAATTATTGAATATTACTTCTTTTATGCTGGGACACAGACCAACAAAAATCGACAACAAATAAAAGAAAGGATTAGAAATGCTTGAAACATTGAATGGTTCTATTCTTCATCTATCCTAAAGGAATACTGAGAAGAGAAAGAGAGAAAAAAGCTTTTTTTGCTCATCTAGATTACTTAGTTATACAGGTTACTTAACAATCTGTGTAGATCAATGTCAGAGCTCTTATAAGTCATAACTCTCTGTAAGGATCAAATGAATGATGGAATCTTCGATGTATTTGCATATTTGCACTAACCCTTTCCCTGTGGTATTTATTTCTATATTATTATTATTATTTGGTTAATTAATGAACTTTGACTAATTATTGCTTATTTCAGATTTCGTTGAAAAATGCTCGCTGCGAGTGAAGAAGGCCCGGCAGTGCCCGGAATATTTGATGTTCTCCGCTATTTGGAGGACGAACCTGTAATGCTACATGCATTGCAGGGATTTATGAATATGACGCAGCAGGTAAGTATCCCATTTTTCATTTCATTTATTAATTCATTTTTCACAAATTGATTTATGGTGTCTATCCTTGGTGTCGGCACTTTGTTACGGTAGAGAAAAATTATGAGATGTCATTAAATTCATGTTACGAGTGCTGGAAATAATAAAAAATCATACGTTTTTCAGCGCGAAAATCTGCTGTTGGCCCGCTTGACTGAGGCAGAAGGCAGATTAGCGGAGTACGAAGGGCGAAATGCCCAACAAGAAGTGGGCGAAGGATGGAATGAGGAAGAGGAAGAAATGGAGGAAGGACCGGCACCTCAGGAGCCGGAATTTAATATTGAAGAGGCAGAGTGGGCACCTCTGCCGGAAAGTGACGATGAAGCCGAGTGGCTAGCGGAAGCAGAGCGTGCCCCTCTGCCAGACAGCGAAGACAACGAAGAAAGCCTTGAGGTGCCGGTGGCACCGGTGGAGGCAAGTGGTGATGAGGAACCGGAGGAAGAAGTTCGAGAGATCGTCTTGTAAGCTTTAATTTAATGTATTGGAAAGAAATTGAAGCAAAATTAATTTTGCCAGTCACACAAAATGGATAAATCAGGCTAAATTAAAATTTGTTTTAGAAGATCAAGGACGATCAGAATTGCGGTTCCAGCCACGAACACGACGTTGGCTGCGGCGATACCGGAAGCATTCCACCCTGCAGATCTGGGGGAACTTCCGGAACAACTCCGAAAAGAGTTGAAAATGCCGCAGGTGGAGCCGTACACGGTGGTACGGGCGAAAGGAGATGTCAACATCGGTAATTTTTTAATTTTAGCATTGAAATGAACCATGTATTTGTATTTTAGTTTGCTTCACTTTTATCAATGAAATAAAGGCAAAACATCCATACTGATAGATAATCAGCTCTGTCTATGCAAATAATATTTTTTTATTTTCAGTGTGCGGCATCTGCGACAGGCAGTTTGAGACGCTAAAAGGGTGGCGCATCCATACATCGAGGATGCACAAGCAGGATGGTGAGTACTTTACGGCGATATTCCTAGTTATACATTTGGCTCAGTTTAAAAAAATACCATATTAACTATACATATTCCAGGTTTCTGTGCCCGTTGTGGGCATTACCTCCTGCTGCCGCCCTCATTTACGGCTGCGCAGAAAACTGCTGCAATGGAACTACACGCCCTTGACTGGTGCCCAAGGGCGTGCGCAGCCGTAATGAAGGAAAGACAGGTGAAACGCCGCCGTTTGAATCTTGTGGGGAGAGAAGAGGACACCCATCACCTCTTCGTTCCAGGTGAGAAATGTTTGACAAATTCATGAAGTGAAAATTGGAAAGTTTGAAAAAAAGAAACTTTGAATGATTATAGAAAATAAAACATTCATAAAATCGATCCCACAGCTTTCTTAATCAATGAATCGCTCTTTCAGGCCATTAATACCAAGTGGCATTCCCCAGGCGGTCAACCTGTCCCTGCCTGTTTCAACAAGTCCTCGACTCTCCATCCAGCGAGGCCGGTCAAGCGGGTTAGTAGATTTTAAAAAAATAAAAAATAAGAAAAAATTAAAAAAGATATAAAAATAAAAATGATAAAAAATGAAAAAATAAAAAAAGTAAAAATAAAAAAAGACGAAAAAAATAAAAAAGAAAAAATAAAAAAACAAAAACAAAAAAAAAATAAGAAAAACAGAAAAAAGAAAATAAAAAGTTTTTTCTAGTTTTTTAAACTAATATTATTTGTTAAAAGCGGTTGAATTCTAAATGTGCTTGATGAAGAAGTAGGGATTTGCAGATTTTTGAAGACCAATTTATACTAGCATATATTATCACCCCTAGTGTGCAATGATGAGAACTTGAAAAATAGTTTTATACTGCGTTTCGAATTCAACTGTTTATTTTTATTTTTAAATTTTGAGGCCCTCATTTGGGCAATTAACAGTTGTTGGTTGTTCGTCTTTGACTAATTCTTTGTTTCAATTAATTTTGATATTTTTTTGCTAAGATTATTTTCTTTTTGTTGAAATGTTGTCATAACTTTTTTTTTATTTTATAGTTAACTTTCATTTTTTAATGTTTGTTTCCTAAGATTTATTAACAGTTGTTAGTAACATTGAAGTAATTGAATTCTAATATGGATACGAATCTAAATATAGGTTGCTTATATCTGTTTTCTTCATGTTGCTTATATTTATTTTTTGCTAAAGTTTGTTTTATAGACCGGGTACCAACTTGCGTTCTAACTTAGTTTTTAATATTTCAAGTTTAAATGCAGTTTGGATATTTGATAACGTTTTTATTATTTAGTTGCGATTCAATAACTGTGCTTATGTTGGATGGGTAACAATTTATAATATATATGTTGTAATCTCCTTTTTTTGGTTAAATTTGAAAAATTTTCAAAAGTTTCTGTCAACTGATCTAGATTTAGAAATGGTGATTTTTTTATTTGTTAACGGTGATTTTTTTTATTATTTTATTGTTTATATTTTTTACTAGTTTATTTGTGTGCTCTTTTGCATGTGTAACAAGTCGGTACCCAATTTGGTAATTAGCTAGCCATTTATCGTTTTTATTTTTTACACTAAAATGAATGGAAATTAAACATAATTTTAAGTAAGAATTTTTCTGAGCAATAATTTTTTCAACTTTTAGATTATTTTTAACACTTTAGACTTTTGAATTTCAGATCATTTGTTAAATTTCGAAGTTCCTTAGATTTTTGAATTTTAGATTACTTTCCAAATATTTCAAAAAAATGAATTATTAGGTTTTTGAATTCTAGATTCCTTTCCAAATATTTCAAAAAAAAAATGAACTTTTTGTTTCAATTTTCCAATTTTTGAATCATGTTGTTTTTGGAATTTGATTTTTTTTTTTGAATTTTAAATTTTTTGCTATTTTCGATTATCCTTTTGAGCATTTTTTAAAAGCTGTTTACCTTCTTTTTTAAGCTTGCCTTCTGAATTTTCTATTTTTCTTAATATTTCGCACCAATTAATTTAAAATTAATTTTTGTTAATATTAATTTAACTGATTTCCGATTTTTTTTCTGCGAAATTTTATTCTGTTTTCATTTTTCATACTGCAATCTTGATCATTTTATTTTTTTACAGTTATTTTTTACATATATTTTTTATGAGGAATATTTCATAATTTTTGCATTTTTGAGCCTTTTACCTCGTTTTTAAAATTCTTTATCAATTTTCAATTTTCTAGATTTTTTTGTCACGCATTTCCTGATTTTGCATTTTATTAATTGCATGCTTTCTGTTAGCTTCATTTATCGTAAACTGACCTCATTTTTGACATTTTTTCACACATATTTTTAAGTCAGGTTGTAACTTTGATTAGTTTCTTTTTTGCATGTTTCCTGAGTATTTAAATTCACTAACTGCATGCCTTTCGATAGATTCACCTATTTCTCGTGTTGCATTTTTGACTGGTACTTATTAACTTCATATCTGCACGCAGTCCTATTCTTTTAATTGTTGCATGCTGTTCGCTAAATTCACTTACATTATTCTCGAATTATATTTTAAATTACTTGCATTAAATAAATTCGTTTTCTTTTTTTTACTTCTGCATTTTGAAGTTGCTTTCACTAACTGCATCATCTTTCGGTTTATTATTTATTGTTATTGCATGAATTTTATTAACTGCATGCTTTTGTTCGCTACTTGTTCTTTATGAGATCATTTTACGTTTTTTTTTTTTTTTTAAACTAATTGCATGCTTTTGTCGTTACTTGCTGTTAATGCACAAATTTTATGTGATTTAACTAACTGCATGATATTACTTCTTGATGTTACTGCATGAATTTTTGTTTGTTATTTGACGAACTCATATTTTTTAGTTAATGATGTTGCATATGTTGATTAATTGCTTTTGACGTATACCAGATAATTGCATGCTTTTGTTTGTTACTTTTTATGAGATCATTTTACGTTTTTTTTAACTAATAGCATGCTTTATTAGACCTTTGTTTACTATTTATTGGTGTTCAACTAACTGCATATTTCTGTTTTTTATTTATTAATACTGCATGAAATTAACGCAGTTCAACTAACTGCATGCTTTTATTTGTTACTTACAGTTCCTGCATTCATTTTACTTTTCTTTTAGCTAATTGCATGCTTTTGTTGGTTACTTATATTTATGCATGTACTAATTGCATGTTTTCATTTGCTATTAATCCATGCTGCATGTTCAACTAACTGCATGCTTTTTTGTTACTTATTGCTATTACAAGTATCATATGTGATTTGATTAATTGCTTTTGTTTGTTACATTTTGTTGCTGCATGTATTTTACGTGATTTGAGTAACTGTATGCTTTTCTTTGTTAATAATTGTTGATGTGCTCATTTTACGTGTTTCAACTAATTGCATTCCTTTGTTTGTTACTTATTTTTGATGAATTCATTTTATGTGTTTAACTAAATGCATGATATTGTTTCTTAATGTTATTGCATGAATTTTATGTAGCTTGACTAACTGCATGCTTTTGTTTATTACTTACTTGCTTACTTTTGTTCATTTTACGTTTTTTGATTAATTGCATGCTTTTGTTGGTTATTTATATTTATACATGTACTAATTGCATGTTTTTGTTTGGTATTTATATTAATACATGTTGCTAACTGAACGTTTTTGTTTGCTACTTATCCATGCTGCATGTTTAACTAACCGCATGCTTTTGTTTTTCTTTGTTAGTTATTGTTAATTATCTTTTGTTAGTTATTTTGTTTGTTAGTTATTCATGCTGCATGTTTAACTAACTGCACACTTCTATTCGTTACTTAATGTTCATCCGTTCATTTTACTTTTTTTAATTAATTGCATGCCTTTGTTAAGTACTTATATTATGCATGTACTAACTGCATGCTCTCGTTTGCTATTTATCCATGTTGCATGTTCAACTATTTGCATGCTTTTTTGCTAATTCTATTGCATTCATTTTACGTTGTTCAAAAATTTTACGTTGTTCTAACTGTATGCTTTTGTTACGTATTGTTTGTGTGGTTCGATTAACTGCATGCTTTTTTTTTCTTTTTAGTGCTGCGTTTTTGTGGTTTGACTGATTGCTTGCCTTTGTTTTTTACTTACTGATGCTGTGTATAATTTACCTAGCTTAACTAACCGCATGCTTTTCTTTTTAACTTATTGTTGATGTATACATTTAATCGCATGCTTTTTTTGTTACCTATTTTTAATGCATGCATTTTGCATGATTGCATTTTGCATGATTTGTTACCTATTTTTAATGCATGCATTTTGCATGATGGAATTAACATGATTCAATTAACCGCATCATTTTGTTCTTTGCTTACTGTTAATGCATGAATTTTATGTGGTTTGACTAACTGCATGCTTCTATTTGGTACTTATACTAACTGCATGTTTTTGTTTGCTACTTATCCTTGCTGCATGTTTAACTAACTGCATGCTTTATTGCTACTTATTGCTATTGTATTCATTTTATGTTGTTCAACTAACTGCAGGCTTTTGTTTGTTACCTATTATTGATGCATTCGTTTTGCATGGTTGCATGGAATTAACGCGGTTCAACTAACTGCATGCTTTTGCTTGGTATTTCTTATTAATGCATGTATTTTGTGTCGTTTAACTAACTGCGTCCTTCATTTTGATTCTTATTGTTATTACACGTATTTTACGTGTTTGACCAACTATATTCTCTTGTCTGTTACTTATTGCATGAATTTTACTTAGTTCAGCTGGCTCAAGCTTGTTTGAGATTAACTTTTCGTGTATTTCAAATTCAATTAGTGCATTTTAGCCGTACATTCAGGAAAAGAGGAAAAAAGAGGAAGAAATGAAAATGTGCAGAATGCAAGAAGTCGGTGCGCATTTCCAATTGGATTCCGACATTGTTAGTTTACCATGAACTTTTCAGAGATCTCACCATTTTCAAACAAGTTGTGGAACTTTTCAAAATTTGGTGTTCCCGTTTTAATTTTTTGAAGTTGTGCATTAATACCATTAAATATGTTCTTACAGCTGTTAGAAATTGCTGTTATCGTGTCGGTTTCCGTTTTATTGATATTTAAATAATATGAAGAAACTGATCTAGTCAGTCTCCATTTATGTCACTTTAGTATTTTTGCTATTTTTAAATCAATTCTTATCATTTTTCATGTGCAAATGTTCCCCACCAACTAATCGATTTATATCAATCGTAAGCAAAATTAGTGATTTCGTTCCTTTTTTCGAAATTCTTTAATTAAATATTAATCAATAACATAAAACTAATCGATTTGCAGTAAAATTTTCATTTTCAACCATTTTTTTTACCGGGAAAGATATTACTTATTTAGTGAAAATTTTGCATATTTTCCTGCAAAAATTTTTGCAAAGTTCAAATTGATAGAATTTCCTTTTTCTTTTTGTTTTTCTTATTTTATAACAGAATATAAGTAGCAAAATTTCTGCGTCCATCTCAACACTCACTGAAGTGTTTATGCTCGATCACATTCGCTCACATTGCATTAAATTGGCAATTTCTATTGGTATTTCCATGATTATGTATCTTTCAGATTCTTTCGGTGTCTAAGATCGCTTGATTTTGAATCTGTTTGAAATCAAATTGGTTGAAATTAACTGCTTTCCATATATTTGACAGTCACTTTCTACAGACAATGTTGCCATCAATTTGATCAACACAAATTTCTGCATGCAGCAGATCTTATTTTGACTTTACAGTTTTCTCCGAGATTTCAAGTATTCAACCAATTTCTGGAAATTATCGAGAAACAACTTAGTGATGAAGTATGTCATTATCGATTTTTTGTACTCAAATAAAATACGTACCGACGGTATGCTATAAGTAAAGATATAATTTTATCAGTTACAAACGATCGTTCTATTATATAAAGATCACAAGGTGTTGGTTAGTTTTACCCTTTGAAATGATGTAATGTTTTCAAATTCATCATTTAAGTATACAATGTGCAGTTGCGAGATAGATGAATAGTGTTGAAAGATTGGCCTGAAATTTATCAACTGCTAAAATCAGCTAAAAGACTCGAATAATTGTGTTTTAGATTGTAAAATGATTTTATCGTTTAATTAAAACTCTCAAAAAGAAAAGAAAAGTAATTTGTTTGTCCTAATAATGAAGCTAACTGTATTCATTAATTATTAGTAATATGGTTAAGTTATTGCCCGATTATAACAAATAAAATATTATGGTAATCATTTTGTTTTTCTCACTTTTCTGTTATATTAGATTTAATCCTTTCAATTTTTCATAAATCTTTCAATTTTACTTTCTTTTCAAATATATTTTAATGCTCCTTTCTCTCGTTCTTTTTTCTTCTGCCAACCAATAGCCTCTGTTTTACTATTAAGTGTTACTAAGGGATAATGTAAAATATATTTCTTAAAAAGCTGTTATTAAGATGAATGACCAATTTTAAGTAAGCCTAATTAATTGATAACACATCAGGTGAATTATAATATTCCATCGAAAAAATTTTAATAGTAGGTGATCGGTAGGTAATGCTGTTATCACGGATGTGCGATACAGACTGATATGACAAAACATATTGACATACCACTTGATTAATTACATAATTTTATTTGTCCGAGTTGTTTATTGACTTTGAAAATTGAATTATTTAATTACACTTTCGAAAACTTTTATCAACGGAATTGTTTTTCAGCATCTTTCTATTTCTATCAAATGATTAATAAAAATTTTCATCAGACATGATCTTCCGCATGTTTACAATGTAGTTTTGATAATTATGACAAAAAAAATTTGTAAAAAAGTTTTTTTGCAATGAGAAACTGGTAAAATTAGAACAGAAATAGTACTATTATTATTTTCAACTTGATTTTGATGTGAAAATTAATTTTACTTATTGATTTATGGATTGAAGATTATTTAAATCCTTCAGTTACCATCACTTTTTGTTATTTAAGTAATGGAACTAGGAAAACAAAAGTTTTGAAATGTTAAAAAAGTAACAAAAAAATCCATTAATATTATAAAACTGTGTTGAATTTGTTTGACATTTTGACATCGCATAATTTTTAATTACTTATCGGAGGTGTACCGAGCTCTATCGTACCGAAATAACCATGGCCAAATCAACAAAAGGAGTTTCAAAATATTAAAATCCACTAAATATTTTGTTTCAAGTAGAGCATTTAATAACTATATGTGAATGCATGTGCGTCTATGTGTATTTTTATGTGAATACGATTTACTTATCATTAATGTTATTGCTATTTTAATATTAATTACTAATTTTAACAAATCCGTGTCACTTTTAATCCTATAACTTTTGCTGCAATTTTAATTTGTTTTTACAACTGCTTTTATTTCTTGATAACATGCTGTTCTCATAACGGGCTTCTTTTCTTTGATGTTTTTATAATTTTTTTGTACCTTTAATTTTTTTATGTATACTCTTCCAAATTGCAATATAACATTTTTGCAATACAGTAATTTCTTTCTCAAATTGCATTACCGTGTATTTTTAGTACAAATGCTAGATTAGTAACCATAAATCATTTTTTTCGCTTTAGATTTTCAATTAAAAATTTTCTTCGGATATCAGATTTTTTCTTCCATTGAAGTTAAATAATTCATATTTCATTTGAATAAAAGTCATTTGCATTAAAAGTCTTTTCTCTTCTGAATCAAAAATCATTTGAATTGAATCTTTTTCCCTTTTCTTTTTTAATTGTCAAAAGTGCTTAAACGAGTGTCTACACATCGAATAAATTTTCATTAATAAAAAATGTAAATGTGACATCAATCTCAATTTTTAAGACTTTGATTTATGAAATATGCAGGAGTTAAGAATATATTCAAAACGATAGCAAATAAAAAAGATGTATGTTACTATTGGAAAACAATTTTTTGTTCTAATAAAAATGAATGAAGTTCATTTTCACAATCATTTTCAACGATTAGCCAATGTTATTGTAGGAAGTATTTTTCTGAGGCAAAGCAATACTTTGGTAGATTTTGATTAAATTTTATTAAAGAAATATTTTAAATTTAAACTGAATGCAAATTAGGTTGAAAAGCGAATAATTGAAAACGTTGTATGTAACTGAAGTTGAAATAGTTGCACGTTTATTATAATTATGATATCAAATAATGTTGTCATGATATTTTTATTATAATATAATTTCA
The DNA here is from genome assembly GCA_005281725.1 of Wuchereria bancrofti. Lineage (NCBI taxonomy): Eukaryota > Metazoa > Nematoda > Chromadorea > Rhabditida > Onchocercidae > Wuchereria > Wuchereria bancrofti. The sequence continues at coordinate 954,552 of SSBO01000002.1, read as the reverse complement.
CCCATCTCTAGTGCTGCATTGCCAAAATATTAATAAATTTTTGTCGAGATATAATTAAAAAGTTCAAGTTTTGCTATTGTTTCATTTTTGATGATTTAAAGAAAACTTTTTTGCCTGACTTCATTGGATGACTATTTCAGTACTAAATTTTGCTGGAGTTATACTCAAAACCATTTGAAATTATTAAATGATCGAAACGACAAAGATCATTAAGTGTGTTCAACATGATCAATGCAAATTTTCACAATGCCTACTACAATTATACAAGCATGGGACGATTAAAATATAAAATTAAAAAAAAACAGAGATAATGATAAGCGATGATTGTAGTCGATAAAATCACAATTTGAAATTGTTGAGTAGTTGAGATGAAAATTAATGAATAGTTCAGTTGTAATTTCAATAAAATAAGTGTTTCAATTTTAAGAACATTTAAGGTGTCTGATTTCGATTGAGATTTTAAAATTAGTGAAAAAGGTATGGCAATACGAATTTTATTAGTAATAAAAACTGCAAGCACTTATTATTTTATTCTATTTTTTCCATCAAAATAAAACATTAACAGGTGATGAAGAACAAGTGCTTTCTTTCGTTTTATGTATGATTTTGAATGAATTACTTATTGCGTCATAAAGTTTGAGTAAAGATATAACTTTCTAAATTAATATATTTGTTACATATCTACATAAAATTGTAAAAAATTTATTCTCAATTTTTTTGTAAGCTTTTGTCAAATACATTGCACGACACAACTTCATTAGCTTGATGGATAGATTTCATCCGTGCTTTTTACATCATACATTTTGCATTAAACGGAAACTTACGTGGACTTCGACGTCATTGCTTTTACTCTTCTAAATAAAATATCGTTTCCAGCTAAATGAACGACATCGTTTATTATAATGGAAGTAATTATATTGAAAGAAATGTGAGCTTACCTTATTGTATAGGCCAGGGTCTCTCATGCTGTAAGTTTACAATTTTATTACAACTTTATTATATACTTTTCGTTACAATCCATATGTAACAAAGAATTAGAGATATTTTCGTTAGTTCTTTTCATGAAAATATTGTTCATTGTTCTAATCAGTGAATAGAAGAATTTTAGAGACGAATATGATAGATTTTCTGTGGTAGTGATTGATTTTTTAAATCAGTTGTGAAAAAGTAGTGGCATGGAAATTATTGTATTCCCAACTTCTATATATTCTATTTTTATTAAATAAATTCAATGTTGGCTAAAACACACATTTTAATATGATAAATTAATATAAGAGAGAAGAAATTATTAATAAACAGAAAGATTTCCGTAAGCAAAATCACGGCACGTTTGTTTAGCAGCTTTATACAACAAACGCCTCGTGGCAGCGTATTTTGCAACAGTTGGTAATTTCATCATTATTCCTTTCATACTGTATTTAATATTTACGAAAGTGAAAGATGGATTTTTCAAATATTTCACACTAAATTTAATGATTGTTTGCGCAACATCGGCCATTGCTGCTCTCGTAATTGATGCAATTAATATTGCAAAACTTTTTATTTCTATTACAGAAAACAAATTGTAAGTTTCGCTCTCAATTCATTCAGGTTGTCATAAGTGTTTTTTCAGCTTTTCACTTCAAATTTCGATTACTGATATAAAATGGGCAGTGATATAAAATGACACTTACGTAAGAAAAAATAGGAAGTCAAATTTCATAATTTTTACAATCGAAAAACTCGGGTCTGTTTTGTGTCAAAATGATCAACATTGGAATACCATAGTCTGATAATTTGATCAACTGATAAAGCAATCGTTGCATTTTTAGATTTGACATCCGACAGTGGGCGCGATTTTATGTTAGATTGGGAAGCATTTGGTTTCATGCCTTAACACTCTATGCAGTCATAATTTGCTACTTACCTTACGTGAAACCTTTTTTTTATTCAAAGAAATTTTCCAATAGGTAAGTTTTTTTTCATTATTCTTCAATTCTTTTAGTTTTACTTCTTTGGAAACTTATTTTTTTACTTCTTTTGATGGAAAACTTTTGTTTTACTTTTTTTGTTGGAAAATTATTTTTTTATTTCTGTTAATGGGAAATTTTACAATCTCAAAATGTATGTGTTGAAGTAAAGCTTTGATTTGAAGTGTGATATTGAAGTTATTTATTTTCTGTTCCTTTTTGCGCAAAAAATGTATCTTCTGGATTTAGACGGAAATTATTGACCATTTATTCTTCTTTCTCTATTTTCAGGAGTCAAAAACTGTACTACGCTGTACTACATATTTCAGTCCTTGTTTGGAGTACTTCTGTAACTTATCTGTTTACAGAATCCATATATCGCCTACCTTATTTTCTGACACATATCACATTGTTTATTTCATTATTCGTTGCTGCTCTAACAGTAAAATCTTATAAATTTTGAATTTCATAGAATGAGTCGCTCCGGCACCAATTACGATTAGTCAGTGTAGAAGCATTGAGAATGTAATTTTCCTGGTAAATTCAAGTAATTTCATTTCAACTACCACACTTCTCGGAACACATTAGAGTTGTGATTCAAAGCTAACTTTAAATGAAATGATCAATGATCTCTGCAACAATACTCACTTCATTATTGCAGGGATCAATTAAAATAAGCAGATATAGGCCATTGGGCTTTAATTGTATTCGAGTTGCAAAAACGCATCAGAAGCGTTTATATTCATTCATTTTATATAGTTATTCGATTGAATTCATTACTTTGCCTATGTTTGGTAAGTTTTCATCATTTGTTCTAATGCCATTTTCATCCAATTATTAACAATAAAAACTTATCACAACATTGATGCATTTTCACCAAAATTATAATTTGACTTTGCAATTTAAAGTTTGAAAAAAATTATTGGAGGCAAAAAAAGAATCATCTTTAAATAAGATGAATGAATAATTTTGAAATAGAAGATTTGTCAGAAGTTCTTCCAGTTTTCCTCAAAATCAGTATCGCATCTTAATGCGGAAATCGCAACTTCATAAAATTATAGCTTAGCATCTTTTACTCTATCAGATTTTTTTTTAACTTAAGTTTGAGACTAATACATGCATATTTTAGTTCATGCATGTGCATATGTTGTTTGTATATCTGCTGGTTGCGAAAACGATTTTGTTGTTAGTTATTTCAAAAAAACACTCAATTTAATTATATACTACTTTTATGAGGTAATTAATTTGGATTATTATCATTATCCTTTATCATTTTATAGTAAGAATTCCTCGTTTTCAGTGCAATGTTTTAGTGTTACCTAATTTTAGGTGCGATCGATCGCTATTATCACCATTACGATTCTTGCACTTGAGCCATATCGCCATGCAACTTTTTCATTGTTTAGTAGAAAAAAATGGACTTCGGAAGTGAAATCAATTCAAACGGTAAAAATATACTCTGTAAAAATACCAAGTGAACAGAAAACAAGACAGAATTAAATCCTACTGAAATGATAATAGCCATTGTGATCAATTTTTTCTTCCTGATTTTCCACTTGCATTCCATTTCTATCATAATTTACATATTATGGCTTGGCTTAGCGAACGAACATTTCTGTAGGAGGAATTCGCGCATGCTTGCTGCGTTGGTCGCTAAAAAAAGACCAATACGGCGGAATAAGTAAGTGCTGTCGCAGAAAAACTATAACGAAAGGTCACACCTGGCGGTGTTAACAGAGCAGAATGGTTTTTAATACTTTGTCTTTTCTTCGCGAGACAGATTCCACATACATTCTCAAAGACGCTGGCTGGCCTATGTATGATACGTGTCCATGTCTTCCGCTTTGAGGTCACAGTGGGTCACTGATGGTGATGAATGTGTTTAAGGCTGAGATTGTTGCAGTAGCCAGTAGCGAATTCAACACAGATCGCAGCCTTAGTTAGGGCAGCGATTATCTTTCATCTTGGAGACGTGATCTAAGCCCTAAGCAGCGTAACTGTGTCTTAAGCAATATGACCTCTCTACTGGTGATCCTTGCTTGTTCGAGGATGGTAATATTGGTCACGTGACAAGTATAGTGGGCATTTAGGATGGTGCGCAGAGAGCGCTGATGGGACCGTTCAAGGAGCCGCAGGTGATGATAGTGGTTTTCGATAATTTTGATCCGTACAAAAAAGTGAACAGTAAACACTAATTTTGATATTTTTCTTCAAGTATCGTGAAATAGGGTCTGATTCGAATAGAATGTTTTGGAGAGAAAGCAATGTTTGATCAATATTTTATGATTATCGTTGATCGTAGATATTGAATAATATTAGAAAGGAGAGCAATGAATGTCAGATTGTTATCCAGAAAAATTAACCGAGTAATTAAAGTTTATAACTTCTTATATAGTAAACATCAACTCATAACGACATGCATGATTTACAATACCACAGAGGAGGTCGGTAAACAAAGTGTTGTTAAGCTTGTCAACAATCAGATGTGGATGATAAGCCGCAAAGGTGATCAGCTAAACGAACTGTTAATCTTGTCAAATTCTAATATAGTAAAGAGCCGACAAACAACAAAAAAGGTCAACTAAATAAGAAACTGATAAGTGTAAACAATCCAATTGGAGACAAATTCCAAAAACATTATTTAAAATTATTCTTTGTTAACAAACAATGCAAATACGCTCAGCTACAGAAAGTGACTATTAGATAAATGACACTGGAATGACATGTCTATAAAATGTTCAAACAAGTCAGTCTTTAATTCTATGGATTTAATACAATTTTATTTGTAAATATTATAATTCGATTTTTCTGACATCAAATGCTTGTTGTTTCATACTTTTTTACGAAGTTTTTGAATGCTCTGTACGTCTTTAGATAAACAAAAAATGCATGAGGAAATGGCTCCGTGTATTGTGAATTTTGGGGTTCAGTCTGAATATAACTTGTGGCTTAGAGTCAAACTGAACTTTCGCATGCTTAAAGGCCTTGTTATTGTAGTTGGTGTAGATGAATGTGTTGAATGATAGATCTGTTGTAACGATTTTATTTGCTAACAACCAGAATATATAGGTATTAATCTATAGCAACAATACTGATAGTGTATTTACGGATGAGATGAAGAAAATGGAAGGATTGATGAGGAATTTAATGGAATTAAATGAACTGTGAGTAAGGAAGAGCAGCCGAACTGTAGCTTACTGACAAAGGAAAACTGAGAAACTGATGGAGACAAAAGGTTTAAATCCTTATATAGTGGGCACTGACTTGTAACAAGCACATGATTACAGTAATTAAAGAGCTATCAGAAGTTCTTTACTCTTTATATAGTAAGAAATGGGTTTTAATATTGTAGCTTCCCAAAGGATGAGACTATCAGTTTAGAAGACCTTTACAATATTTCGACATTGCAAGCAAATTTGATTTGGGACAAAGGAGTAGTTTTTAACATGTTAAACAATGCACATACTCTTTGTTATCAGTTCAGAATGCCTAGACAAGCAGATAAGCTCAAGTACAATGGGAAGGTGAGTATTGAAATAATGGTTGCTTAGATGATAATTTGAAACAGTTTTACATTTCTAATGTTCGATTAAAACAAATTTTAGTATTATGGATTAATACAATTTTATTTGATAAGTTTGGAGGTTCGTGAGATTATTTCGAGTTTCGCGACACAATGAGGAATGAGAAATTGGTTGAATAATTTATAATTTTATTTATCACAACACTAAGCATAATTTAGACAATCAATTTTGCATGAAATTGTATTATTATTTTAGTTTAGTTTGAGATTCGCAATATTCGAAATTCGCGACAAAAATGGCCCCAGTTGGCTAATCGTGGTCAATGAGCAATGCACGTGCCTCTAAAGATGTGTTCAAATTGACCTTTGCAATGAACCATGTTTAGCACTGCAGGTAATGGATGTCACGGGCATTATTCTGCTCTAGTTGCCCACAAATTATCACGGCTTGACAACGATGTTGCTACGCTTAGTAAAATTCGTCTACGTGAATAAGGTAGTTTGAAAACAAATGGTGCCGGTTACACAGTCTTTGTTCAGATAAACCGAAATCATAAATATTACTTTACTATAACTGTTGGAAAAAAATATAATTTCCCCCTTTTTTTTAAGGGACGATTATCTGTTTATTTAATTGTTTCCTACTTTCTTCTTAATCCTTGGATTGTCGTTGAGTGTCGTAACTGTCGTTGGTTTGATCGCTGCTTGTACGTCGTCATTTATTGCAAGAATATTGTTCTTGCAGTTGTATTTTTCCTGATTGAATTTCTCTTCGTCGAATTCACGTCGTTTAATCTCAAACTTGGGTAATTAAACCTTTTCTCGTTTGTCGCCTTTAGTAACGAAAGATTATCCGTCTATCAGTTAAAATGTCCTATGAATGCGTCGTCCTATTGGTGTCCTAAGAGCGAATCCCTATTACTCGTCCTCATAACCGTTTTCCTCTAGCGCGACCTAAGCGTGTCCTAACACCACGTCCCCCAACCCGTCGACCCGATGTAATATCCATAATAAGAAATTGTTCTGCTTATACCGCTGAGAGCGCCTCTTTGTTGAGATCAAATCCACATCGTTAATTTGCTCTTTTATTATGTGGTTTCTCCCTTCCCATTTTTGTGTTGCTTGTTAGGTTGACTCCTTTGTTAGCGCCCTCCCTTCTTGCTTCTTTATTAACAATAAGATCCTTTATATACTATATACAATCCCTTTCTTTAGTTACTGTATTAATACTTTCGGTCTATTTGCCGACACTAACTATTGGAAATAATAGTTCGATAATTTCAATGGAAGTAATACTCTCTGCAGTTGGCAAATTCTTTGCAAGAATATTTCTAAGTAGACTAGTAGTGCACACTAATGCAGAAGCACTTCTATTTGAGAGTGACCTACGTGATCCTTGTTGACTCACCAAAGCATTTGACATTGTTAGCAGAAAAGGCTTATTGCCTTATGACAAATCGTGCATCTACTAGGATATCCTCCTAAGTTCCCCAAGATGATCTGTTGCAGGCGCTTTTTTGACTGAACGTTAGTTTAAAGAAGATAGAAATTCTGTACCAGCCGAAACCACCGATCGATTATTAATTCTCCTTATATTATCATAGATTCATCTTAGTTTAAATCAGTCCAGTAATTACCCATCTAGGAGGTATCATTCCTTCGGATTCCTTCAAATGACAAAGCGATTGACAGCAGACTAATAAAGACGTACAGAGCATTCAAAAACTTCGTAAAAAAGTATGAAACAACAAGCATTTGATGTCAGAAAAATCGAATTATAATATTTACAAATAAAATTATATTAAATCCATAGAATTAAAGACTGACTTGTTCGAACATTTTATGGACATGTCATTCCAGTGTCATTTATCTAATAGTCACCTGTAGCTGAGCGTATTTGCATTGTTTGTTAACAAAGAATAATTTTAAATAATGTTTTTGGAATTTGTCTCCAATTGGATTGTTTACACTTATCAGTTTCTTATTTAGTTGACCTTTTTTGTTGTTTGTCGGCTCTTTACTATATTAGAATTTGACAAGATTAACAGTTCGTTTAGCTGATCACCTTTGCGGCTTATCATCCACATCTGATTGTTGACAAGCTTAACAACACTTTGTTTACCGACCTCCTCTGTGGTATTGTAAATCATGCATGTCGTTATGAGTTGATGTTTACTATATAAGAAGTTATAAACTTTAATTACTCGGTTAATTTTTCTGGATAACAATCTGACATTCATTGCTCTCCTTTCTAATATTATTCAATATCTACGATCAACGATAATTATAAAATATTGATCAAACATTGCTTTCTCTACAAAACATTCTATTCGAATCAGACCCTATTTCACGATACTTGAAGAAAAACATCAAAATTAGTGTTTACTGTTCACTTTTTTGTACGGATCAAAATTATCGAAAACCACTATCATCACCTGCGGCTCCTTGAACGGTCCCATCAGCGCTCCCTGCGCACCATCCTAAATGCCCACTATACTTGTCACGTGACCAATATTACCATCCTCGAACAAGCAAGGATCACCAGTAGAGAGGTCATATTGTTTAAAACACAGTTACGCTGCTTAGGGCTTAGATCACGTCTCCAAGATGAAAGATAATCGCTGCCCTAACTAAGGCTGCGATCTGTGTTGAATTCGCTACTGGCTACTGCAACAATCTCAGCCTTAAACATGTTAATCTTGTCAAATTCTAATATAGTAAAGAGCCGACAAACAACAAAAAAGGTCAACTAAATAAGAAACTGATAAGTGTAAACAATCCAATTGGAGACAAATTCCAAAAACATTATTTAAAATTATTCTTTGTTAACAAACAATGCAAATACGCTCAGCTACAGGTGACTATTAGATAAATGACACTGGAATGACATGTCCATAAAATGTTCGAACAAGTCAGTCTTTAATTCTATGGATTTAATATAATTTTATTTGTAAATATTATAATTCGATTTTTCTGACATCAAATGCTTGTTGTTTCATACTTTTTTACGAAGTTTTTGAATGCTCTGTACGTCTTTATTAGTCTGCTGTCAATCGCTTTGTCATTTGAAGGAATCCGAAGGAATGATACCTCCTAGATGGGTAATTACTGGACTGATTTAAACTAAGATGAATCTATGATAATATAAGGAGAATTAATAATCGATCGGTGGTTTCGGCTGGTACAGAATTTCTATCTTCTTTAAACTAACGTTCAGTCAAAAAAGCGCCTGCAACAGATCATCTTGGGGAACTTAGGAGGATATCCTAGTAGATGCACGATTTGTCATAAGGCAATAAGCCTTTTCTGCTAACAATGTCAAATGCTTTGGTGAGTCAACAAGGATCACGTAGGTCACTCTCAAATAGAAGTGCTTCTGCATTAGTGTGCACTACTAGTCTACTTAGAAATATTCTTGCAAAGAATTTGCCAACTGCAGAGAGTATTACTTCCATTGAAATTATCGAACTATTATTTCCAATAGTTAGTGTCGGCAAATAGACCGAAAGTATTAATACAGTAACTAAAGAAAGGGATTGTATATAGTATATAAAGGATCTTATTGTTAATAAAGAAGCAAGAAGGGAGGGCGCTAACAAAGGAGTCAACCTAACAAGCAACACAAAAATGGGAAGGGAGAAACCACATAATAAAAGAGCAAATTAACGATGTGGATTTGATCTCAACAAAGAGGCGCTCTCAGCGGTATAAGCAGAACAATTTCTTATTATGGATATTACATCGGGTCGACGGGTTGGGGGACGTGGTGTTAGGACACGCTTAGGTCGCGCTAGAGGAAAACGGTTATGAGGACGAGTAATAGGGATTCGCTCTTAGGACACCAATAGGACGACGCATTCATAGGACATTTTAACTGATAGACGGATAATCTTTCGTTACTAAAGGCGACAAACGAGAAAAGGTTTAATTACCCAAGTTTGAGATTAAACGACGTGAATTCGACGAAGAGAAATTCAATCAGGAAAAATACAACTGCAAGAACAATATTCTTGCAATAAATGACGACGTACAAGCAGCGATCAAACCAACGACAGTTACGACACTCAACGACAATCCAAGGATTAAGAAGAAAGTAGGAAACAATTAAATAAACAGATAATCGTCCCTTAAAAAAAAGGGGGAAATTATATTTTTTTCCAACAGTTATAGTAAAGTAATATTTATGATTTCGGTTTATCTGAACAAAGACTGTGTAACCGGCACCATTTGTTTTCAAACTACCTTATTCACGTAGACGAATTTTACTAAGCGTAGCAACATCGTTGTCAAGCCGTGATAATTTGTGGGCAACTAGAGCAGAATAATGCCCGTGACATCCATTACCTGCAGTGCTAAACATGGTTCATTGCAAAGGTCAATTTGAACACATCTTTAGAGGCACGTGCATTGCTCATTGACCACGATTAGCCAACTGGGGCCATTTTTGTCGCGAATTTCGAATATTGCGAATCTCAAACTAAACTAAAATAATAATACAATTTCATGCAAAATTGATTGTCTAAATTATGCTTAGTGTTGTGATAAATAAAATTATAAATTATTCAACCAATTTCTCATTCCTCATTGTGTCGCGAAACTCGAAATAATCTCACGAACCTCCAAACTTATCAAATAAAATTGTATTAATCCATAATACTAAAATTTGTTTTAATCGAACATTAGAAATGTAAAACTGTTTCAAATTATCATCTAAGCAACCATTATTTCAATACTCACCTCCCCATTGTACTTGAGCTTATCTGCTTGTCTAGGCATTCTGAACTGATAACAAAGAGTATGTGCATTGTTTAACATGTTAAAAACTACTCCTTTGTCCCAAATCAAATTTGCTTGCAATGTCGAAATATTGTAAAGGTCTTCTAAACTGATAGTCTCATCCTTTGGGAAGCTACAATATTAAAACCCATTTCTTACTATATAAAGAGTAAAGAACTTCTGATAGCTCTTTAATTACTGTAATCATGTGCTTGTTACAAGTCAGTGCCCACTATATAAGGATTTAAACCTTTTGTCTCCATCAGTTTCTCAGTTTTCCTTTGTCAGTAAGCTACAGTTCGGCTGCTCTTCCTTACTCACAGTTCATTTAATTCCATTAAATTCCTCATCAATCCTTCCATTTTCTTCATCTCATCCGTAAATACACTATCAGTATTGTTGCTATAGATTAATACCTATATATTCTGGTTGTTAGCAAATAAAATCGTTACAACAGATCTATCATTCAACACATTCATCTACACCAACTACAATAACAAGGCCTTTAAGCATGCGAAAGTTCAGTTTGACTCTAAGCCACAAGTTATATTCAGACTGAACCCCAAAATTCACAATACACGGAGCCATTTCCTCATGCATTTTTTGTTTATCTTTATCGAACTAATTTCCCGTCTTTTTTCCTGTTCATTACCAATCTTAGTGGTTAAAATATCCGGAACATGCAATTTTTTAGCCAATCTTATCAGATATTCTTTAACTTAGTATTTTTGTTCACATACCAATTCCTGTATTGAATAGAAACTATCAAATATTATAAATCTTTACTCCACGATTTCTTCGACCTTAACAATTACTTCTTGCTCTATTTATTAATAAAATTTTATTCGAAATATTTCGGTGTTACTTCACACTACCACTACACGCAGTAAAGCGATTCCCTCCAGAATTAATGACTTAAAAATCGATTTTCCTTAGGGAAATCAATTCTTAAGGAATTTTCCACTGTACGAAACCAAAGCTCTCCGAAACCCAAATAAAATTCATTACAACCTTTTCTAGGCCTTTCTCCTACCTCCTTTGAAAAGGCTTCTTGATCATTCAAAATGCTGCCAAACAAGATTGTCATCTCCAGAGATGACAGTCGCAAGTACTGGATCGCTTGCAGAAACAAAGTTTTGGATCGCTTCAGCTAAGTCTGCGATTTTAAGTAATGGATCGCCTGCAGAAACAAAGTTTTGGACAGCTTCAGCTAAGTCTGCGATTTTCAATGCATGCATTTTACACCTGTCATTTTGCTCCGTACATGTCTCTCAAGTGCTTTGTAAAAACGGTTACATCCTTTAAGCTTTTTTAAATGACCTTTTTAGATGTGATGCGCAGAACTGATCTCATCCTTTACACCTTTACACCTGAACTTCATCTGCCAAACCTAGCAAAATGGTAGCGAATAGATCTGTTTAGAGAATCATTCCTGTGAACGGACAGCTTTGCAAGATTGACAAACTCCATCTGTCCTAGTTTAAAGTCAAACTTCTTGTTCTCCTAAGTGATTGCCCTAAAGCTAATCAGTCTACCCTACCCATTGATATACTTTGTCTGACTGTGTACTTGAGATCTGTCTGACTTGGGAAACCGTACCCGAGTCATATGCAACGCAACTTCAGAAAGGTCACACAAGTTTCCATGACATAATGAAGAGTCAGCAGAGGAGAATTTACATGTAAGCTATAATTAAGCTACAATTAAAAGTATGTTTACATATGACAAATGATAAGGAAACTTATCACAAATCAATATTCTCTTGTAGAAGATGAATTAGAGCCTTTAATATTTGTAGCATTTATTTACTGTTAGTCTTTTTATTTTTATAAAAAATTCTTTTTACCATTTCATCGCTTAACTATAAATGAATCCGCATTCTACTTGATGCAATTTTAGATTTTTATTTTAAAATTCAATGTTGGAAATATTGTAAAGAATATATTTTATCATCAGTTCACAAATCAGTTGCAATTTGAGTCATTTGTTTCATTCAGCAGTGGATACCTACTAAAGTAAGAACTATGAATTGGCTTTTTCACTGTTTATAAATAAAAAAAAAAACTGTAAAATATTTTAATTTTTGACAAGACAAACAATGAGAGGAAGAACTGTAAAAAAGACAAAATAGAGAGTATGTTACTGAAGAATAAAAGACTTGGAATATAGCAAAATGAGAACTTTGTTTGAGTCGTGTATGATGCTTCTTCACACCAAAAAAGGATACATCTTCACATCAATGAATAAAAAAAATTATCAACAAATACGACAGATTGTCTTAGATATTATCGAAGTGATATATAATGAAGAGTTGTATGTTTCTCTGCAATGATCAAATGATTATTTTCGAATAATAATTTCGCTGCAATGATCGAATGATTATTTTTGAATAATCGATTTTATGTTAGGTTGGGGAGCATTTGGTTTCATTCCTTAACACTCTATGCAGTCATAATTTGCTATTTACCTCACGTGAAACTTTTTTTTTATTCAAAGAAATTTTCCAATAGGTAAGTTTTTTTCATTATTCTTCAATTCTTTTAGTTTTACTTCTTTGGAAATTTATTTTTTTACTTCTTTTGATGGAAAACTTTTGTTTTACTTTTTTTGTTGGAAAATTATTTTTTTATTTCTGTTAATGGGAAATTTCACAATCTCAAAATGTATGTGTTGAAGTAAAGCTTTGATTTGAAGTGTGATATTGAAGCTATTTTTGTTCCTTTTTGAGCAAAAAATGTATCTTCTGGATTTGGACGGAAATTATTGACCATTTATTCTTCTTTCTCTATTTTCAGGAGTCAAAAACTGTACTACGCTGTACTACATATTTCAGTCCTTGTTTGGAGTACTTCTGTAACTTATCTGTTTACAGAATCCATATATCGCCTACCTTATTTTCTGACACATATCACATTGTTTATTTCATTATTCGTTGCTGCTCTAACAGTAAAATCTTATAAATTTTGAATTTCATAGAATGAGTCGCTCCGGCACCAATTACGATTAGTCAGTGTAGAAGCATTGAGAATGTAATTTTCCTGGTAAATTCAAGTAATTTCATTTCAACTACCACACTTCTCGGAACACACTAGAGTTGTGATTTAAAGCTGACTTTAAATGAATTGATCAATGATCTCTGCAACAATCCTCACTTCATTATTGCAGGGATCAATTAAAATAAGCAGATATAGGCCATTGGGCTTTAATTATATACGAGTTGCAAAAACGCATCAGAAGCGTTTATATTCATTCATTTTATACAGTTATTCGATTGAATTCATTACTTTGCCTATGTTTGGTAAGTTTTCATCATTTGTTCTAATGCCATTTTCATCCAATTATTAACAATAAAAACTTATCACAACATTGATACATTTTCACTAAAATTATAATTTGACTTTGCAATTTAAAGTTTGAAAAAATTATTGGAGACAAAAAAAAGAACAATTCAAATTTATGTTTTTTTTTTTGTTAGATATCTGTCTTTAAATAAGATGAATGAATAATTTTGAAATGTTTCAAATTTCTGCAAACTTGGCGCATTTATATAGCTTTGAAAGTGCATCGCTCTGACCTAGTTGACTTGCAGTAGTGATCGAAATAGTAATTACGTGATTAGTATTTCTATGTCACGTAGAAGATTACGTAATACTTAACTTAAATACTTCCTTGATAACGTGAAGAAATTATTATTTTCAGCGGAATGAACGACACTTATCATTCTAACGGCACTAACTACAATATCAATAGCACTAGTAGTTCGAATATGCCTATATGTATAGGCTTGGGGCTCTTATGTTGTAAGTTTATAACCACAATCAAACTTTATTATCCATTCATATTTAATCAGTTCTTAAGCCAAATGCTCGAGAGTTTTGTTCAAGAATTTTTTTGACGAATACCCGGGAAGTTGAAATTAATTTCTCACATGAATGAAATGATTTAGAAAAATTCATCATCTGATATATTAGATTTTCATCTTTTCATGAAATGATTTTACATCGTTCTAATCAATGAATAAAAAAATTTATCAACAAATATGACAGATTTTTTTAAATATTACCGAAGTGATAGTTAATGAAAAGTTATATTTTTCTCTGCAATGGTCGAATGATTACTTTTGAAATCAAATGTGAAAATAGCGGCATGCAAATTACTGTATCACCAACTTTTACATATTCTATTTTTATTAAACAAATTTAATATTGTGCTAAAGCACACATTTTGATATCCCAAATTAATATAACAAAGAAGAAAGTATTAATGAATAGAAAGAATTTCCTCGAACAGAATTACGGCACGTTTGTTTAGCAGCTTTATACGACAAACGCTACGTGGCAGCGTATTTTGCAACAGTTGGTAATTTCATCATTATTCCTTTCATACTGTATTTAATATTTACGAAAGTGAAAGATGGATTTTTCAAATATTTCACACTAAATTTAATGATTGTTTGCGCAACATCGGCCATTGCTGCTCTAATAATTGATGCAATTAATATTGCAAGACTATTTATTTCTATTACAGAAAGCAAATTACATTTGTAAGTTTCGCTTTCAATTCATTCAGATTTCAATTCATAAGTGTCTCTTTAGTTTCAGTTTTGAATAATAAAGCGATGATGTAAGATTGATACCTATGTAAGAATAAATAGGAAATCAAATTTCTCACATTTTCCCACACATTTTTTTCTCGACTGGAAAAAATCAGATTTATTTTGTATTAAAATGATCGATGTTCATGATCTGATAATTCGATCAACTGATAAGGCAATTGTTGCATTTTTAGATTTGACATCCGACGGTGGGCGCGATTTTATGTTAGATTGGGAAGCATTTGGTTTCATGCCTTAACACTCTATGCAGTCATAATTTGCTACTTACCTTACGTGAAACCTTTTTTTTATTCAAAGAAATTTTCCAATAGGTTTTTTTTCATTATTCTTCAATTCTTTTAGTTTTACTTCTTTGGAAACTTATTTTTTTACTTCTTTTGATGGAAAACTTTTGTTTTACTTTTTTTGTTGGAAAATTATTTTTTTATTTCTGTTAATGGGAAATTTTACAATCTCAAAATGTATGTGTTGAAGTAAAGCTTTGATTTGAAGTGTGATATTGAAGTTATTTATTTTCTGTTCCTTTTTGCGCAAAAAATGTATCTTCTGGATTTAGACGGAAATTATTGACCATTTATTCTTCTTTCTCTATTTTCAGGAGTCAAAAACTGTACTACGCTGTACTACATATTTCAGTCCTTGTTTGGAGTACTTCTGTAACTTATCTGTTTACAGAATCCATATATCGCCTACCTTATTTTCTGACACATATCACATTGTTTATTTCATTATTCGTTGCTGCTCTAACAGTAAAATCTTATAAATTTTGAATTTCATAGAATGAGTCGCTCCGGCACCAATTACGATTAGTCAGTGTAGAAGCATTGAGAATGTAATTTTCCTGGTAAATTCAAGTAATTTCATTTCAACTACCACACTTCTCGGAACACATTAGAGTTGTGATTCAAAGCTAACTTTAAATGAAATGATCAATGATCTCTGCAACAATACTCACTTCATTATTGCAGGGATCAATTAAAATAAGCAGATATAGGCCATTGGGCTTTAATTATATACGAGTTGCAAAAACGCAACAGAAGCGTTTATATTCATTCATTTTATACAGTTATTCGATTGAATTCATTACTTTGCCTATGTTTGGTAAGTTTTCATCATTTGTTCTAATGCCATTTTCATCCAATTATTAACAATAAAAACTTATCACAACATTGATGCATTTTCACCAAAATTATAATTTGACTAGAAGATTTGTCAGAAGTTCTTTCAGTTTTCTTCAAAATCAGATCTTAATGTGAAAATCGCAACTTCATAAAATTATAGCTTAGCATCTTTTACTCTATCAGATTTTTTTTAACTTAAGTTTGAGACTAATACATGTATATTTCAGTTCATGCATGTGCATATGTTGTTTGTATATCTGCTGGTTGTGAAAATGATTTTGTTAATGGTTATTTCAAAAGGATACTTCATTTAATTATATACTACTTTTATGAGGTAATTAATTTGGATTATTATCATTATCTTTTATCATTTTATAGTAAGAATTCCTCGTTTTCAGTGTAATATTTCAATGTCGCATAATTTCAGATGCGAACGATCGCTATTATCGCCATTACGATTTTTGCTCTTGAGCCATATCGCCATGCAACTTTTTTATTATTTAGCGGAAAAAAATGCACTTTGAAAGTGATATCAATTCCAACTCAGAAAATAACACGAAGTCGAATTCCGCTTAATAACAGATATTACATCTGATTACGTTTTTTTTGACTGTTTAATTGCTTTTGATAATAATTTAAATACTGGTTTGTATGACCTATAATTATCAAAAAAAAAAAACCTCGTTATCAAAATATTGCAGTTTTAATGTAATACTCTTTTTGAAATTTTGAAATGTATTTACTTTTAAAAGCTATTTGATGATGCAAAAATCAGAAATAAATTTATCATTTATTGTTTGTAGTTTTATCATTTGTGTTTAGCAGAATTTACGATCTAAAAAATGTATAAATTTTTGATGAAACAAAGAAGGAAATAGTATAATTAAGTTAGAAATAGTGACATGAAGAAGGGTAATAACTTGAAAATTTTCAGAAAATTGCTTTTTTTCAGATTTGAAAAAATTCAGAATTGCTTTGTCTTTTTTTTTTCGCACCATTCGTGTTACATGTAAAGAACCTAAATTTTCATGCTATATACATTTAATGCATTTAAATACTTTCAGTACTTTCAGTAATTCGTAAAAAACGTCAACAAAATATTTCTTAATTGGAAAAAGCATAAATTTACTCATTTCAAAAATTAAATATTAATTTCACAAAAGTTTTTGCTAAAATTGTATAATATGAAGAATGTTTTTCAGTAAACTGATCTAACAAACTGAAATAATTGGTAGTGCAGTTATTAGTAATAATATTAAAATAATTGTTTTAGTTCATTTACAATATTTATTTATGGTATAGTTAAATTAATAATACATTTTGTTGTATTTATTTTTAATATTTTCATCATATTTCCTTATTTTTATAGTTGTTTGAATTGACATAATGTTTTAATTCATTAAACTTTTGTAATTTTAAATAACAGTTCAGATTTGAAACGAACTATTTTAATTGCTATGTCATAATTAACATGAAGTAAAACAAAAATGATAGAATAGAGAAGAGAAGGATGAGGATGAAAGAAAATTTATTTAAGTCAATTACTATTTTTTCTATAAACAAATTTCAGAAAAAAAAAGCAATAAAACGATCGATACGATAATATTGGATTGGTTTATTTCGGCGTTTTATTTTTTTTATTTTTATTTTTTGCCGCATAGGGAATTATTTCCATTATTCAATACAATAAAATTAATTTAATAAAACATTGTTTATTCAAAAAGAGACAATTTGATCGTATCCAAAACACTATTAACTGATATAAAATCTTTAAATTTTATTTTTTGAATTGCGCATATCAATCGCTGTAGTTAAAATTATTTAACAATTTAATAAGCCTCAAATGCTCATAATTATCGGAATAAAATTGAAATAAAATTAATCATAGTTTTTATGAAATATTAGTTTGTCTTTTTTTACCGAATTTAGAAGAGTAGCAACTTTTCAATGCAAGACTTTTTTTTCCATGAAACTGCATAATCAACATAAAATGCTGATTCATTTTAAAAATGAATTAATAACGTTGGCCAATGATTGTCATTCCTTTAAAAAAAAAAAAAAAATTCAGTAATTGAAATATTGTTTTGTGATTGAAGAAAGAGTAACAAATATTTGAATGGAATTGATAGATTTGTTGATGTAACGCAAATAATATTCATTGCTAGGAACAATAGTAGATAATCTTATGTTTGAAAACAAAAAAAAAAAAACCACTTATTGTTGATAGCAACTGATATCAGCTTTTCTCGTTTCTGTTTTTTTTTTGATTATATCGTTATTAGTCTTTAAACATTGTTAAGCAAAAATCATTTAAAATGATAATAATATTGCAAATACATTTTATTATGTATTTCAATTAACAATTTCGATTAAAATATAATAAAATGATGGATAATGTTAATGTCACACTTAATCATTAATTTATCTCTTCCAAATTTTTTATTATTCTAATAATTTTAGAGATTAATGCTTAGGACGGATTAAACTTAATATAAAAAAACAAAAATAGCAACAAAAAAAAAATTCAAATGCAAGTATTTTTATGAAATTTGATTCGAAAAATTAAAGAATATGATGAATACTGATGTGTACATAAAGCTAACTAATTTATATATTAATTTGTAAAATTTTCAATTTGCTTAAATTTTCAATTAAAGAAGATGAAAATTTCATAGCATTAAAATAATTAATTATATTAAATATCATTATTATATATTACTTCCTTAAATGAACATAAATCATCGAATAAATATGAACACTAAATGTAATGTTTCCCTTATTTTCTCCCACTCAATGAATATGAAAAACAAAAAAAAAAAAAAAATTCTTGTAAAAGAATCTTATGTAAAGTAATTTTAAATTAAATTCTAAATGAATTATTTTTTGCATGTAAATATTTAATGAAGGGGAATGTAAGACGAGAAATAACTGAATATTCTTCCTTTATTTCTCAAACTCTAATGACACCCACTTGTTGACACTTTTAATACTTCATACTATTACTATTTTCTAATACTTCATACTAATTATTATTATTACCATCATTATTATTATTATTATTGTTATTATTATTATTATTATTATTATTATTATTATTATTATTATTATTATTATTATTATTATTATTATTATTATTGCTACCATTACTACTTTTATTAAGCATAATAAAAAATGTGCTAATTAGATGGGGTTATTTTAATTAATTATTTTGACTTAAAAGAGGATACTCTCATCTATTTATCTGTCTATCTATTTATAAATCAATACCATTTTTTTTCGCCTGTGTTCTTAAAATTTTTTATAACAAGTTTGATAATAGGTTCAATCAATATTGCCACAAATATTATATTAAAGTAAATTTTATGATAGATATATGACTACAATTATTATAACATTTGCGTTTCTTTAATCTGTTAATGGTTTCCTTCCTTTCCTTTCTTAATGCATATTTCCTGTTTCCTTTTTTTTTTCCTTTTCACATCAAATTACTTTTATTACAGCATTTTAACTAATTAATAGTCAGCTGACTGACATTTTAATTATCATTTTATCAGTTTACTTAAATATTTCATCTACTGAATCAATTGCTTAAAATAGACAAGATGCATTTACTCGTAACATTTTCCCCTATTAGGTTCGTTTATCATTATTGCAGTACGAATTGTGACTAATATTGGATTAATTTGAAATGAATAAATGAATTCAAGCGTGTCAAAGAGTGAAACAGGCTGTGTAATATTTGATCATATATTCTTCTTTGTGGCATTTTTTGCAACAATTATTGATGTAATTTCATGCAATCCACGACAAGAAATATGTATACCACATAAGTAAGTTAAATTTTTTTTTTATTTTATCCATAATTTTTTTATTTATCATCAGAAAAGAAGTGAAATTTGAAGTTAATTTAATTTTTTGCTTATCATCAGAAAAGAAGTGAAATTTGATTTTTGAAAAAAAAAAATAATAAAATACTTCGAATTTTCGTGCTTCCTTCATTCAATGCTTTTTTACCTTTCCCAAACAGTAATAATTAATTCTCCTCCTAAAAAAACTTAATGATAACGATGATAACCATTTCTTAACAGCAATTCAACCATTTATGTAAATTTAATTTAACCAATCTATGTTATCTATTCATAGGTCTCATGCTAATCATCCATTATGCTATAATTTAAGAGAATAACTCGAACCAAAAACGATATTAAAATATGAATTAATACTATGTCAATTTTCATTAGAGATAATTAGGACTAATTAAATTCCAACGCTTTCATTATTTTTATTTCTTGAAGAAAACGAAATTTCAGCTGCCCCGAGGAAACTGATTACCTATACTATACATGCTGTGAAAATCAGTGTTGTCAACGATGGCGAGCATGGGTTGTGTAAGTTTAAGAATTTCAGTTCCTTGACTTATCATTTTCGGAATTTTGAATAAAATATAAGAATGTAAGTTTAGAAATTCCAGTCTCTTAACTTCTTATCACTTTCGAAGTTTTGAATAAAGTATAAGAAAGGTTGATATACATAGCACAGAATCATTCAGAATGAATTTTCGAGTCATAATTTGATATAATTTTTGATTACCCTAAATTATCTCTCGAGTATATATGCCTAAACTTCAGGAACACGATTACTTTTCTTACTCTTCCTTTATCAGCTTACCTGTCATTTCCTCAAAATTAGAAAAAAAAAAAAAAAAAAAAAAAACTAATAATTCCAGACCTGCTCTATTTGCATCAACCGCTTTCACTCTGGGTGCATTCTTTGCATTTTGCTTTCAATGCCGTTGACGCTGTGATTAGTATATGAATTAAGTGAAAAAACGAAACTGTACGAAAAATTTCCCAATTCAATTGACAGTAAACAGTTTAACAGATTTGAAGGAAAATCGAATAAACGAGCAAATGAAATAAGACAAATTTGCGCGCATTTTTTTTTTTTTCTATTAACAACTGTTGTGTGCTAGCCCAATTTCACTCTATGAATAAAATAATAAAATAAAATAATAAAAACAAATAAAGAGGACAAGAGTTTAACAAGACAACATGAAGCAATTCTCTTTCACATTTGGCAAAACAACCGTACATAAAAATTCGAGAACCTTGAAAACAAAGTTTTGAAAAACCAAACTCATTCTAAAAAATATAAGTCATTGATGAACAAGAAAAAAAAAACAAAACCAAACTTTTTCTTCATATATTTTGAATCAACAGAGCAAATGCAGCAATCAATCAAGCAACAATTTCCATATGATGTTCTAAAATTCATGCAAGAAATGAAACTAAAAAAAAAATCACCAGAAAAGAGACATATTTCACGACAAGAAATCACTGAAATTCGTATTTTGTAATATGTCATCAAATGAATTGGGTAACAATGATTGCTGCTGCTGTCCCAAATAGTAACCACGTACTGTCGATTCCTTAAAAAATAGATTGAGAAGAGTTTGTATCTTATATGTCACATAAAATTATTTGTAGTACAAACAAGTAGTGTATAGCAGTGTGACAAATTACTTTTATGAGCTCATAAATATGCTTTAAGTCAATTACAGTCAAAATGATTGCTTCATCTCGGCAAAGTATCTAGCTTTAAATTTTCTAGGTGACATCTTAATTTACCAAGTAACTTGAAAACTCACTGTATGTTTAAATTCCTTATTTCAACTCTAAAATTCAACAATAACTAATTGTATCCATTTTTTTTTATGCTTCTGATTTATTCTCTTGCTTTTTGATTCATCCATTTATCATTCCATATTTTTGCAATTTCTCCTCTAAGCCATTATTCAAAATCTTAAATCTATCAGAAAGTTTTTAAAAGCGTTCAAACATTAAAAAAATCTACAGTTTCAGGGATAAAAAACTTACCCAAGTTTCAAGGAAATCTGTCACCGTTCGTAGACCCGGTCGAGCTAAGCGTTCGTGTATCACATTTTGCAAATCATCAAAGAAAAAAGAATCTAAAAAGAACTGATTTCTTTAAATAATAAAATCAATTAGTATCTCTTGACAGAAATAAAGACTCAACTATCCAATTAATGAAGTTTTATGTGAGTTTTGATGAAAAGAAATTAACTCTACTTTAAAAAAAAAGTGGCATGTTTTCCGAATATTTTCCTTGAACAAATAATTACAATTAAGCTTTGAATTTTGACTTTTTTCTCAACTATGAAATCATTCAAACCATAATTTCTACAACAATAAAATGACAAAACCTAGATCTAGAGCAGCACGACCCACCAAGACTTCACCATTGGGATATGCTTTCGGTATAATCAACTGTAGCGGTGGCACATTGTGTGAGGCTTAAAAACACTATGAAATTCTAAAAAAAATTGTTGAAAAATTCAAGAGCTTGCACCAAATCATTTCATATAAACAATTTAATCAAATATAATACAGAAAAAAAAAAGCTGTTATTTACATAGTCTTTCAAACAGACAAAGAAAAAAGAACTTACTTAATGAAAATTTAACAATAACAGAATGCGAATCAGTTATCTGTTCAATGTTAGAATCGGCTAAAAAACGATCTCCAAATGCTAGCAATTCATGACGTACCGCTTCCGGCAACTGACCCTCCATCTGCAATAAGTAAAACATGATCTATCAGTTTCTTCTAAAGTTTCAAATAATTCAAAATACAACAATGTTTCGAAATTTCTTACAAGACATCTAAAACTAACTGGTAGTATATTTTCACGCATTATGTACCACCACTTTTCATTAATATTATAACTAATACAAACAAACGATTCATTAATATTATAACTAATAAAAATTCCATTTGTCTTAAAAATGTATTAAATATGTAATCCAATTTCAAGATGAACCTGTGAAGATGTGTTATTCGATACAGCTTCTATAGGAGTGGGTAAGAAATCATCCATTACATAGAGATCTTCAACTCCACTGCAGTCAGTAGTTGTTGGTGCACGACTTGCTTCTGAGAATGGTGGTAAAGCTGCTACTGTTGCTGCTTGCTGCTGAAGATTATTAAAATTATGATATATTTTAATCTTATAAAAAATTTTATACATTCTTAACCTAAGAAATTTAATTTGCATTGCGATATATTTTAAATTTATAGGTTAAAAATATGCAAAATTATAAAAAAAAATAAACTATCAGAACTAATAGAGTGATTCTTCCAACTAATAAATATTAATAGAGGATCAAATTTCCAAGTATGTTCAGAAACATCCACAATATATTTTACTGCTCTAAGAATGTAAAAATATATTAAAATTTAGACATATGGTATTTTGATACAGGCAATGGAAAGTCATTTTGTCTAAGATTTAAAAAGAAAATTATGGTTCAAAAAAGTACTAACCACCCTGGATAAACCATGATGCAGTACTACTGACTGTGCCTGTGTACCGGAACGTAATCCAGCATTTGGATTTGGATAGGGTGAATGTCGTTGATAGGTATGTTCTATTGAATGTCGTGCTACCTGTTGACCACTAGCCGTTTGCAACGGAATTGATGACTGCATAAGAGTACTTCGCACTGGACAATGAGCTACTATCATATTAGGTAACACTTGCGATGATGCTTGCTGCTGTGATCGACTGGATTGCACTGACCACTGTCCTGCCGATGGTACACCAGTATTCGTCTGTACACGATCACCGTATCCAACTTGTGCTTCACTGTTTAACAAAACTGCATTTACCGCATCCACCAATGGCTGTGGTTGTAACGTCCCAGCATTCAACGAAGCTTGCTAGAAACAAAATTTTCAAATATTTCGTTGAACCATCTAAATAATTTTATAATTTGACATTGTCAAGACAGTACAGTAATCATGTAACCAAAAAATTAGACAATTCAAAAGTCACCGAATGTCACTGGAATACTGTACAAAATAATGCAGAAGGTTGAGGATATGCTAATTGATTAATCAATTTTAACTTTCGAGTCCCACAAACTTTTCTCTACAAGATACTACTGCTAACATACTTTGTTGTTACATCAGTACGTAATATACAGACATTTAAAACTATATTACTCACCAGAAACTGCTGTTTTTTGTATATCCATGCTTCTATTTGCAAAAGATACTCAAATGATACCCGTCTGCAAATAACAATAACTTGGTTAATAGTAGCATTTTTTATAAAAAGATATTTAACTGATGAAGCAAATAGCCCAACTTAGCAAAAGCACTTCTTACTAATCTGAATTATTATTTACATTCATAATATATAAGGTATATCAAAAAATTTAATCAGTGAAGCTCAAATGAAGAAAACTACCTCATTTTCCGATGTGAATAAAAGAAGCAAGAAACATGGATTCATAGAAAACATGACGGCTAAACTTTCGTAGCATAAAACAGGAAAGCAACTTAAACCAACGTAACTAAACATTTAAAGAAGGTAAATTTATCCAGTGATGTGGATTGCAAATTATTAAATTTCAAATGAAACATTAAACACTAGCACACATACGATTTGCCATCAAGAACGTTGCACATTGTATCAAATTTACTTGCAGCAATTTCGTTGCCTTCCAGTCGACATTGCTGTGCACGTGCTCTTAAACTTTCAACATAAGGCCTTAATGAGCGTAACTTCTCGGTATACATACGCTGCAATATAGGTTAATTGATATCAGACTGATGATGTTGTCACAAAAGAAAAACTTTTAACTAAAAAATCATTTTGATCGATAAAACGAAACGTTAGATTAGAGAGTAAAATGAACAATGTATTAAATTTTACAGAGCTCTAAATATTTTTTCTGAGATTTTAGATTCACTATCATATATTCTCTGTAATTAACCTCGTCATTTTGTTGTATGGCATTTCCAAATGGCAAATCAGCAACGCTTTGATTACCCGATCCATTTACATGTTGTGAGGACTGTATCGGTGATCCATAGTGGGGTGAATTGATAAGATTTTCTAAAACCGATGGTTGATGCTGCTGCTGTTGTTGGTGCTGGTGGTGGTGATGTGGTGAAGCAGTTAGCTGTTGTGAAGGAGAAATGGGTGTTCCTCGTGGCATAAACGGTGCCGATGAATGAGTACGTTCAACGTACTGACCGGAGCCTGTACTACCGTAGAAACCTGTGAAGTTCATGGTGATGATGTATTATGCAATAATTAAAAAACAACAATCAATATATTCATTGAAAAAAGGCTAAGGCTAATTTCTTGTAGATTATTTCTTAAAACGACAAAATTATAAGCCAAGGGAGCGAACTCAAGTATGAATGTCATATTCTCAAATTGTGCTAAAATAAAAAATATCATGAACAGCATAATGGAGAAAATTAAAATTTTTAAATTCAAGTACCTGCTGAATAATAGCTGCCAGGAGGAGGAGCTTCACGTTTCCATACACGAGCAGACATTGCATCCGATATTGGAATTTCTGCAGCACCACCATCATTTCCACCATTTTTCGGCTCAGTTTTCACACGACTATACATTTGATGATTAGGAGAGGTACTCTGTGACCCAGGAACAGAAGGGATTGGAGAAAGCATATTATACGGCACTTGGGGAACCACTGGATGTGTTACCGGAGAATGTTGTTGCAAGCTGGATTGTGACGACTGCATATTACCGCCAGACAATGCACCACTTGGTGATTGCTGTGACTGCATCATTGGCGGTGTTTGACAAAGTGGAGTATGGTACCTATCCTGCAAAAAAAAAAAAGAAAAAAAACTAAAAACTCGGCAGCAAACATGAGCTTGATCTGAAAAAAGGAAATTGAACATCAATGTCAATGCAAAAATAGCATCATATATGCATCATCAACTATGCCAAATATATACTATTTTGATACCAATTATATTTTTTATCACCTGAAACATCTACTAACAACTGAAATTTTGAGAAAATAAACAATCAGAGAAGTAGCAGTCAAATAAAACAAAAAAAGTAATTAATGGGAAAGAAAAGGTAATAAAGAGAATAAACTATTAAGTGTTCGTATTACACAAGTTATGCTTACCATAACCTTTTGCTGGTGCTGCTGGTGGGTGGGTTGCGGATCAGGTGGTATACCAAGACCCGCGGCACGATAATTTTGAGATGCCGACTGAATGCGAGACGGTTGAAGAAACGATGGTACTGCTGATGATTTGGCTATAAAAAAAAAAAAAAAAAAACTATTACCGAAAAAAGCAAACCGATAAAGTTCCTCTAACCAGTACCCTTCAAACTAATGGTAAAACTGCAACTAAACTGTATATTTCTACTTGAATTTCAGGATATCATTGCATCTAATGATCTATTTTGCTAGCTCAATAGAATTTCTTTTTT
The DNA here is from genome assembly GCA_005281725.1 of Wuchereria bancrofti. Lineage (NCBI taxonomy): Eukaryota > Metazoa > Nematoda > Chromadorea > Rhabditida > Onchocercidae > Wuchereria > Wuchereria bancrofti. Next base: position 928,275 of record SSBO01000002.1, on the reverse strand, counting down.
TTTTCTATTTGTGAAATAATTTTAATCAATAATTAAGTAGATTATCTGAATTTACTGAATATTGCTGTAGGCGATCCTAACAATTCTGACACCTATCTATATTTTTTAACAATTTCCTTGAAATTTCCTTACTTATGATAGACTTTCTCAGCATTATTCAAATTTCTTATGAACAGATTTTAAGATCCCTCTCAATTATATTATTCATACTTTATTTTAACTAAACAATTCAATTCAAACGTGTTGAAAAATACTTAAGATCACCTCAGATTTTGTAATGCCAGAAATAAAATACTTACAGTTACAATTGATTGCATTGATAACTTTAGCAATCGTCCGCATATACTCATCTTTACTGACGCATTTGTTGAAAACATACTCCTCCACCTACAAAATACTTTTATTTCATTTCATGTATTGTATAAACACATTATTAATAAACAGTGTACTACAAATTTGGAAAAATGAAATAAAATTTTCAATAATATCACATCACGCGGCGAGGTATTGAATAGGCAATTCAACTATATCTAATTTCATCCAACAAAAGCATATAAATCTAATTAATCAGAATGTCCATGTGTAAACCTAAGTTTAAATAATTAATTGGAATAATCAAAGGATAAGACTGACAACAACAATAAATTCTTTCCCACTTGAATGAGATCCTAAATATGTGAATGTCAAATCTTGATATTCTTAATTTAAACTATGAACAACAATAACTAACCTGTCTTGCATCACCGGGTACGGGTAAATTTGGAGCATTTTGACGATTTCTCGCTAATTCCGGTTCCAGTCGATTAATAACATGATCGCGAAATCGTTGTGATGGCCAATCATCGTCCCCCATTTAGTTATTACATGACCTGCTCCTGACTCATCAGAGCCCGGTGCACCCGAATAAATCCAGTGCTTCGTGCTACTTACCCGAATATTTTTTTTTTATTTTTTTTTTTGCTCGATCCTACACACAGTCCACAATACCCAATGACAAATCAATCCTGAAAAAAAAAAGAAAAAAAAAAGTCATAACAGATACAGAATGCCATGACACGTATAAATTCGCAACAACCCATAATCCAGTACTATCTAATTTGTCATCTAAAAATTCTAATCCTTACAAATTTTACATATCTCTCAATTATCATCCCAGATCACAATCACGATGGAAGTTCACAGTTCTTTTGAACCCTAAATAACCTTTCTCTTCCAACTATTCTCTCATAAAACTTTATCTCCTACTCTATAGATGCAATTTTAACAAAAATGTTAGGTGTAAGAAAAAAAAAAAAAGGGTAACAAAATGTGTAACTATTACTGTCATTAAATCTAACCCCAAAAATTATTAAAAAAGAAAAAAAAAGACAGACTCTACCTTCTAATCTTTTCCATCTCTCTCTCTAGCACTTTTCAATTCCTCGTCATAATTATTCTGTCATTACGAAAAACAGATATAATAGGAGGAAAGAATGTCTCACAATTATATTTGAAAGTTATATCTAAAGTATTTTCTCACTCATCGTAACCTACGTAACACATAACTTATCTAATCTATACAAATTACTTCGATAAAAATAAAAACAAAAGCCATAATACCCAAAAATTGTGATAATTCATAACCTGAATCATGTCCTAACTGATGCATAAATGGAAACAACAACAACAACATCAGCAATAATCACTTCCTAGTCAAAATCAAGATTTTCAATTTATCCATTTAAAATTGATCTAACCTATGATTTGAATTTTATGGGAAAAGTACTATATCCAAATGTTTAAATCCAACAATATCAAATATATCATTTAATCCGAATTCTTCTACGATTCAATTTTTGTTTTACTCTCGTCAAAGAGTTGAAAAAAAAAAAGTACTGAATGGAAATAAAAAGATTACAAGTAATTAATTGTATCAATATATCACAAAACAAGCTGAAGAGTTACCAACCGCTACAAAAAAAAAAAGAAAATAACAACAAACAATAATTTATTGCAATTTTATGGAAGTACTGGAATAATGGGTTTGAAAACAATTTCTAAATTAATTCAATTACAAAATTTATGCTTTTTATTTTTCAAATTTCAGCTTTTTTGATTCTGAAATTTCATTTTTTTTCGAACACAAATTCACGTTTAACAACAGTATAATTCAAAGTCTTAAATAAGCTCCTAATCTTCTTATGTCATCCCCACTTTTTCTATTTAATTATGACTTACTCATAATGGAAACTGTCCACAATGACAACTTCCCGAAGACAACCCGAAACGTGTTATTGCAATTTGCAAACCACAATTAAACGTAAACCACGGAAAACTTTTACAATCTTAGAGTTATGACATCTTTCACTAAAATATGATTAATAACGTATCAAATCTTCATTTTCTCAAAAATTTTTTGCTTTATAATTTGAAGAAAAAAATCCTATCTTGTTAATTTTTTTTTTTTTAAAGAAACGAAAGGCCTTCCTTTAAAGGAAACAATCTAGAAATACTCCAATAAAGTTGACAATTAATTTTATCAAGCTCAACTTTAAAAGAGATGTGATATTTTCTTATCCAAATAATGCCATTTTCAAGTTAATATAGAGGTATTACGGCTAGATGACAATATACTGTCATCCTCACATATAATAATGTATCCATCCATATTAACGAATGAAATTTAGGAACAAAATAAACAAGCATTAGAACAAACATTACTTACAATAAACTAATAAAGAAGCAACGAAAAACAAATAATAGCAAAGAACAAGATTAATTACGAAATAGTGTTTCTTCCTGTCGTTTCTTGGGAACAAATGTGCCCGGCTTATGTTGAGCCTCCGGATGATTAGCTAATTCTGGTGGACAAGTTGATACTGGACTCTCTAGAAGGCATTGCTTCAAATCGTAGAAGACTTCCTTATCTTCAGGTGTCAAAAAAGTTATCGCTTTACCATGCTTTCCGGCACGTCCTGAAAATAGAATAATTACAAAGAATTATTTGTATTTAAAAAATATTAATTAATTAATTAATATCAGTCTAAATTAATAAACCAAACAAAAAAGAACTAACTCATTCCTAATTTATATCTGACACAAAATGTTTATGAATGATATAGATAGATTATCAGAAAAATTAGCAACGTTCAACAACTGAAGGATTAAAAAATGTTTTGATCGTATTTATCGAGTACGATTGAAAATATGGCTCATCACCAAATTGCCTCATTCTGTTAATTTCTCCAGTTATTCACTCATTTTTCATTAATCTGTTTCACTCGTTTCCCATCCGTACAAATATATATATATATATATGCAAACAATTTTTTTTTTTTAAAAATGAATATTTAAAAATGAATTATCAATCAGTCATAAAAAATGCTTTCATACTTCGATCTAATATAATAATGTTACTACTTTGCTTCTTATCTTTATTGTTTTTCAACAGACTAATCGATCACACTTTTACCAATTATTTTCATTCACTCATCCCTTCCATTAAATAATTTCCTTCCTGTCCTGTACAACAACAATCAATAAACATTTAGCAACATTACAAAAACGTGGAAAAAAAAAATTGAAGTAGGGAGACAAGAGTAGAAAGAGAGAGAAGAAAAATAGGGAAAATAAAAATAAAAGAATAATGAGAAAGAGGGAAGCTTTTAATGCAATGAGATGGATGAATGATTGTATGCATAAGGGGGAATTTTAAGAAAAATCAAATTTTTTTTTTCTTTTTCGCTCTGAGGAAGGAAATAATAAATGATTTTCATTTGAAATAATGAAAATCGTTTTAAAGAAGAAATAGTTTTTTTTTTTTTCTTCTTCTTTCAAAGAAAGAAGAAAAAGAGAAAAAGAAAAGACAGAATTGTATCAGCGTTAGATAATAAAGTTGCACCGTTGAAGTGCACAATTTAATCACTAACATAAATATAAACAGGGAAAAGCAAGAAAAACAAAGTTGATATGTTCTTTCTTTTTTTCTTTTTTGAAAATAAATTCATAAATGAATGAAATAATAAAATAAAAAAGAAAAGCCAGCTTATTCCTTAGTTTTTTTTCACTTTTTTTTAAAGCAAACTTCTTTGTTGTTTTTTTGAAATGAATTAAGTACTTTGCGCATTACCTGTTCGACCAATTCTGTGAGTATAATCTTCAATTGCAAAATTTGTCAATCTTTACCTTTTGCCTGAGATACTACTGACCAATTTAACTAATCTTATGATTTCTTTTGATTTGTTCAGTGATATATTTCCTCTACTTCCAGTGAAACATATATCGTCGGAATACTAATCCTAAACTTACTTATAAACATTAAAATTTCACAGTATTACCTGTTCGACCAATTCTGTGAGTATAATCTTCAATTGACTTCGCCATATCATAATTCAGAACCAAGGAAACATCTTTGATATCAATACCACGTCCAGCAACATCTGTTGCCACTAAAATATCCTTCGTTCCATCTTTGAGTGCTGCCAATGAATATTCACGAGCATCTTGACCTTTACCACCATGTAAAACACAAGGTTGAAAGCCTAATTTTGTAAGGCCTTTAGCCAACATATCTGCTCCCTAGAAAAACAAAATAAGCAAAACTGAAAAATTACAAATGTTAAACTTGAAATTCAAAAATAAACATAAAATCAAAACAATTTACAGTTTTAAGGTAGGCTACAAATGTGGTAAAAAAAAACATACTCGTTTCTGATTGACAAAAATGATAATAGGCGGTTCAAATGCATCGGATGAGATCAATTCAACAAGTTTCTTGCGTTTACTTTCTTCACCAATCATATAAACGATTTGTTCAACGCGTTCCGTTGGTCTTCCAATAGAACCAATGTATACAACAGCCGGGCGTCGAAGATATGCTCGAGCTAATCGCTCAATTGCTGGGCTCATTGTTGCAGTAAACATAACGGTCTGAAAAGAAATTTGAAATTTTTCAAAGCTAAGATTAAACTTCAAATTAGTGCTGTTTCTGTTTATTTTAGTATTAATTTAGCTGAAAATTTCACTTATTTTTATTGATCTAAATTTGCAGTTCAATATATATCTTAGCACTAATATCTTTATACAATTATGTGAACTGAATTACGATTAGCCTCAATTATTGCATCGAAAAAAGTAGATAATTAAATAGCTAAGAGTGCCATTCGGTTACACCATTCATCAGAAATGATACTGCATTAATAATGTTAATAAAATAATATTACGATAATACGAATTTCACACGACATCTCATTTTCAACTATACCATTATAGTATTACGAACTCGAAAATTCATGACCCAGAAAGCTCAAATCAATAATTAAACTACAATTCGTACACTTTATATTTAATGTACATGCACATACTATATATAATAAAATATTTCTAATGAATTTCTTGGTTTTTCAATGTCGAACACAAAGAACGTATCTTTAATCCTAATAATTAAAAAATATATATAAAAAAAAAATAAAAAAACAATTTTTTAAAGAAATAAAAAACAATTTTTTTTTTTGATAAAATTCGATGTATTACTGTCTGGGTTTGATAATGATTAAGAATTACAAGCAAATAACAATTACAAGTAATATGACATTCTAATTTAATGCCACTCGAATTAAAATAAATATATAAAAAAAACAATTTTTTCTTGATAAAATTCGATGTATTATATATGAGTTCATAGAGATCTTAACAGAAAATGAGATATTAATTTATTTTTGTATTAGTCTTTTTTAAATAAAACATCTGTCATTCAAGCTTTTACTGAAAAAGTTTTCCATCAGCAAAAAAAAAGTTTACCTGACGATACTTCTTTTTCGAAAAGAAATTTTCCATTATGGATTCTTCCTTCTCCGCATCTTCCGTATCTGGTTTGAGATTCGTCACCGGAATATATTCAAGAACCTGTAAGAATTCAATGAAAATAGTAAGGGACTGATCATACCAAAAAATGGATAGGGACGATCACCTGAGGAACAACAATAAAAGAAAAGAAAACTAAGAAAAATATTTTCATATTTTAAAAACAAGAGGAAAATATTAATATCTTAAAAAATTCACATTTATTTCTTTTTAAAATTCAAGTAATGAAACAGGGAAAGTATGAAAAAATTAGAGCAAATTAATGCTAAATTTACAACTCAAAAAAAAAACACAGAATTCGAGAATAAAATTCTTTATTTTACATGGACGTACTTTCTGTACTTCCGGTTCAAAACCCATATCCAACATTCTGTCAGCTTCATCCAAAATAACATAAGTGCACTGATCCAATGATAAATAACGATTTTCCAAAACATCTAACAAACGACCTGGAGTAGCGATAACCACCTGAATAAAACGTTATAACTTTCTCACGCAAGTTGAGCAAAATTAATCCAATTCAATAAAAAAGCAATATTTCAAAGGAAATTGGTACAAAATAAAAGTGGTCCTATTTAAATATTAAACTGCATTACATTCGATTCTCATAAATTCAATTCTCAAGCAATGCAATACAATTCTTTCATAATTTCATTCATTTCCAAATAAAGAAGAAAAATTTGAAAGAATTTCTCTGAGAAAAATCTCAAAATGAATTGCTCATTTTCTCAACACTTTAACAGCCTTGAAAACCAAAGAAATTAAAATTTCATCATAATGAAATCAGGGTCTTTTCTTACTTACAGGAATTTATGATGTATCTAGATTTCAACCGTAAAAAAAAAGAATGCAAGAAAATTGAAATTATAATCTTGCTTAAGTAAGAGATATGAAAAACACATCATGAAATAGCAAAAGAAAAAAAAAAGAAAAAACTCGCAAAAATTGCCACAATAATTTCTAGATATTACTGCTGGATTTGTAAATATTTTATTTGCAATCATGAAGAAAAAGAAGGCCTATGAGATAAACGAAATTACAATAAGTGATTCCACAATTTTTTTTTCTATTTCCTAAGGGATATTATCAATTATGAGAAGAAACTTCTCTGAAAGGATTCTTTAACAAAATTGAACTCAATGATCAACTATGACAAATACAATGGAAAATTGAACTAATGGAGAGATGAAATGAAATTAACATACTAGATATATATATCTTAACGAGGTTGAACAAGTAATCTTACATAATTCTACATCTTCCTTAGGCAGATGTACTTTTTAAACTGAAAACAGCAGCAACTGAGGTCATAAAGGATATTCATTTGTTGTGAATGTAGAAGATTAAATAAATATAACTGTAACAGTTTAAAAAATTTTAAATAAAAAATAAGTATACCTCAACACCAAGACGAAGTTTTAGACCCTGCTCTTCTCGTGAAGCACCACCAATCACTGAAACTGTTCGAATACCAAGCAACTGCCCAAATTTAACCGTTTCTTCCTCAATTTGTTGTGCTAACTCACGTGTTGGTGCCATAATAATAGCATAAGGCCCCTGAATTACAACAATATCACTAGATAGAAGATGAAAGGTGAAAAAAAAAGTTCATAATTTCTACTTCTCTTGAAAATAAAAACTTCAAATTTCTTCAAATTACACTTTTCTCATAAAAGTTTTACTGCAATAACTGAAATTTAAGATCAATTATTTTAAGAAGAAAAAAATAAGCGGATGATCCGGAGTGGCTATGTAAGGAAAAGAATAAAAGAATAAAAACACTGCGAAGAAATCTTTAGCAGACAAAGTGATAACCATTCGTCGGCGAATAAAAGGAAAGTGGAAAAATTAAAAACTTATATGCAACCAAAGAATGTTTCAATTAAGATTAGATATTAATTCAAATTTTATGAGATTTCAGGTCGGATGCACAAGCATAAAACATATCTCAAAGCAAAAAAAATCATCTAATAAGAAAGACTGCAAAAATTTACAACTGTAAAAGAAATAACCACTGTAATATTAACCAGTGAAAGTTACATATATAATCATAGCCATCCCAAAATTATCACATGCAAAGCAAATAGTAAAGCTTCAAACCATAAAGAATTACAAAAATTTGCGACAGTAATATCGTAAAATTTGAAAATGCAAAAAACTTTTAACAAACAATACAAAAAAATAAAAAATAAAAAATAATGACCTTTCATATACATTCTTTATATTTTACAAAATCATATAAGAAATATCAGGTAAAAATTTAAAGAAAAAATAAGCATCTAAAAACTAACCGTATCTTGCTCATCGTTACCATGAAATTTTGGTATTGATGTTATCCATACAAGAAGCGGTATTAAAAAGGCAGCCGTTTTTCCAGATCCAGTTTCCGCTACGCCAATTATATCTCTGTTTTGCAAGCCAATTGGAATTGCCTGTCGTTGAATTGGCGTTGGCTCCTGAAAACAAATTATTCATCCTAACAATATGTTATAATCAATCCTGTCAATTTCAAAAGAAAAAAAAAAATTTACAAAAGATGAAGATTTTGGTTTCAATAAGAACGCTATTGATGCTTCAGCAAAATGAATCTAACTAACCTTATAACCAATTTTCATAATAACATCAAAAACTTCTGATGGTAGACCTGCTTCCTCCCAATTACGCAACGGTTTCGGGACACGGCCACCTTTAATAGAAATATTGAAATCTTCCCGGAATATACGCCAATCACGTTCTGTCATTTGATCTAAGCTTTTTTGAGTCCAATGTCTATTATCAAATGCTTCTTTCTTCTCTTTCTTCTTTACACCAGCCAATCTATAAATGAAATATACATATATAAGTGAAGGGAAAAGAAAATTATGCAAAAAATAAAAAAAAAACTTGCGAATAAAATAAGTACCGTAATTCTTCTTGCTGTTTCTCTTCCTTGGTTCTTCGTTTTTCCATTAAATTCGCATAAAATTCCGATTTTTGCTTCTTTTGAGCATTAACATCCATCCCAGCTATAGATCCTCGACCAAAAAATTGTACTTCATGTCTCTGAAATGACAGTCTCACAACTGTAAATTACAACAAAGATTTTATAATGTATGCATACTAAAGAAAAAAAGCCATTGCACCATATGTCAAATATAGGCTGTATATGGTAACTTTGACATGCGCCAATCATTTTATCTCAATATTTCTTGAAATTAGCATAAGGAAAGAAATTTAATATTTTTATTAACAATTTATAATTTAAAAAAAAAAGAAAACTCATAATTAAATTACAGAAGAATTAAGGGACCAAGTACAAGTGCCAATCCAAAAATTGAAATTTGATCTTAAACTTATAAAAACATTCTTACATTTTGATATAATTTGTTGTAGTCATTTGATGTGTCTTCACCAGCATCCCAATCAAAAATGAACTTTCGCTCATGCAAACGACGACCACGTTTTCGCTTCTCTCGTTGTCCTCCTAAATTTCGAAAAATTATTTAACATTTAAATTTCTATCATCAAGGAATAGAATAAATGAAGTATTATTATATTCAAAAAATTGTACAACGTATTTCAATGCAAAAAATGTAATATGGAAATAGGAAGAAACGCAATAACAGTAAAGTGAAGTAAGCATTATATGGAATATTAAAAAAACCCGAAATTGCAGAAATGGAACAACAAAATAGTTCCTTCTTCACTATAATTCTTTAATATTCATATGAACTTATTTCAGTTTCTCAAGATTGTATTATAAATATCTGTAAATTTACCATAGCATTTCAAAATAAACTCGAAATTAAAAATTTTATTGAATACAGCAACAACACTGAAAGTTACAGGCCAGATAACAATAAACTCGAAATACCTTTAATATATAAACCTGAAATAATCCAAAATTCTGAAAGCAAAAACTTGCCAAGATAACGCTGGCGGATAGCTTCATTAAGCTTCTCCAAATCTTTGTCGGTTTCTCTTTCATCTTTCACTTCTCCATTACGATCAATTTTTTCCGCATCTTGACGTTTCTCACGACTACGACTACGTCGTTCACGACTTCGACTTCGTCTTTCACGACTGCGACTCCTCCTTTCTCGACTTCTACTTCTTCGACCTGACGATAAAAGTCAAAAATTGTTTGCAACCAACAAAAAAATTTGGTAAAAAAAAAAGCTTTCTATCAATTAAAAAACTTTTCCTCAAAAGCTTTTTACCTTCTCGATCACGACTGCGACTTCTACGTCCTCGTTCACGATCCTTATCACGCTCCGTGTCTTTTTCACGTTCACGTTCACGCTCACGCTCACGTTCGCGATCTTTGCGTTCCTTCTCACGTTCCCGATCACGTTCTTTTTCTATAAATAGTATGCAGATTAATAGTGCAAAATAAGGAATGAAAATTACAAAACTATAGCATATTTTATCTAAAGATAATAGCTAATAACACACAGAAATATTTGGGGAAAAAATTTTTAAACCTGCTCTTTTGGCATCTTGAATAAATGCTTTTCGTTTTTCAAGCAATGCTTTTTGAGCTTCTCGTTGTTTTGCCACTTGTTCTTCACGTTTCTTCAATGCTAGAGCTTCACGTTCAGCACGTGTTAAAAATTTTGGCTGCAAATAACTACGAGATAAAATCTTAATGATAAAACAATGATCACCATTATATAAATTACATACATATAATGATATTCTCTTCAGTATTATATCATAAATACCAATTTCATAATCACGATGACATCGATATTTATAATATGAATTGAATAATGGTGCAATAAAATTTCACCTTGTTGAATTAAAAAATATTGATGTAATATTGTCATATTACAAAAGATGTGTATATATTCTCAATGTTATAATATCGAAAGATGCAATATGCATACAATACACTAAATATTTTCAACTTGTAAAATTCTGGAAAAAAAAAAGTTGTATCTTGGATTCTCTTTTCTATCAAATCTTTGGAGTCAAATGGCATTCTTCAGTTTAGCAAGAGTACAGAAGATAACATATCCTATTCATAATTCACGAAATGTCTTCAGGAAAATATTTTGAAATCTTATTACTATCTGATAAAGTTCGTAAAATTTCCTAAAATTTAAACAATTTTCTAGATATATCTAATATTGAATATCTCCAAAAAGAAATGAACCTCGTTTTCTCATAAAATTTTATCTAGAAATTTGTACGTTAAATAGTTATAATAAAGCTATTTAACAAAAAAAAAAAACTATAGTTATAATAAAAATTTAGAAAACGATTTGTTTGCTCTTAACAAATTAATTCTAGCAAACACATCCAATTCTCAAGTTTCTAGTCTATCTTTTTCATCTATAATGTAATCATGAATAAAATTTCAAAATTTTACAAAACTTTTACATAAACTTAGAGCAAATTTTATTAGCAAGAAAATGGAGAGCAATTGAGTTTTCGCCGAAATTACAACTTATTAAAGTTAATAACGATATACAAATAATAGCTAACGAAACCTGACAAAAGCTATTAAATGGCAAGACATGAAAAGGATGCAAAAAAAATACACAAGAAAAGACTCGGCAGATTTAATCTTTCCATTTTAAATTTAAATGCCGAAAATCATTATCGATATTTCTGTATATTCTACAGACAGAGTTATGAAATAATTTAGAAAGTATTTTCGATTCAGATGTTTACAAATAAATTGTTAGCAAACTTTATAATTCATACTTGAAAGTAGTAAATGAATGAAGGTCGATTTTAAGTTGTGGTTCGTAGTAATTCTCAATTCATCAGCAGAAATCAGAATTCAATATCTATCTATAATCCTTATTTCAAAACTTTACCAATCTTTTACTTCCTTAGCTCATATTTCAACTGATCTTTAACAGAAAATAGAAACATCTTTTTCATTTTAAAAATTTCAGAAATATTTCAAAAGTTTCAACAACACATGTTAATCCATTATACAAATTGATAAGCCGTTAACTATTGCTTTTTTTTAATTAGAATGAATTACATAAATAAATCAGTTAATTGATTTTCCAACATTCACATAATAATCATTCAGTGCCTGTTATTCCTAATTAAAAATTTAAAAAAAAAACAAATAAATAACATGATTTTTCTTATCATACCTAACTTAATATTTATAGGCATTAAAATTACTTAGCAATAAATGGCAACTCAAATATGAAAGTATTACTTCGCTTGAATTCATAACAGATATAAAATAACTCTTGAAAAGAGAATTTTGATAAAATTTATTTCATGATATCCCATTTGAAGATATACACAGAAATTTTTAACAAAAGCAAAATTGAAGTGCTTTGAAATGAATGCACTATTGCAGATGGATGCATAAAATATCATATTAAAGCTTTATTAACTTTTTTTCCTTTTAATTCTATGTTGCTATGAGATAAAGAGATATTTTAATTTTAGGAAGGAAATAAATGAATCTCATATTATTCATTTACATAAAGTAACCAAAATAACTTACTGTTATTCTATTTGCATAATTTCTCTTTTCAACATTCTTTTCATTCTATATCTAATATAAGTAACTTAATTCATAATCAAAAGAAACGATGCTTGATATTTTTATTAACAATCCTAACAACTATTACGACAAATTGTCACATATGCATTTCGTGTCAATTTTTCAATTAAACAGTAAAATGTGAGCATCTATTCTTTATCAAATGATATTTAATTTTAATTTGATGTCTATGATTAAGATATCAATTACAATCTCTTAATAAACAAGTAAAGCATTTTCAATTTCTTGCAGTAACTCTTCTCTTATCAACTTCTTTAATTTCTCTTTTTACGGTGTGAAGGCCTTATAGCCATCATTTTCCTCTGATTTAAAATATTGTCAAATATTTGAAAAAGTTAAACTTTCTATCGAATTAGGAAACCTTTCGAAAGTCTCAAAAAACGCTTATTATCATCATCGAAGAAAACTGTTCCCATGGGGAAAAGATGACAAATTAGCTTGAATTCTGCCAAAAAAAGATAAAAAACCTTTTGTTTCGTAACATAATGACAAATAACGCCCAAATTTGTGCAAATAAATATCATTGAGGAAAGGATTACTCTATTTAACAAATAGATTTAAATAAATAGCTGAATTTTTGTTGATTAATATAGCCATTTTCATTGAAAGAGACTAATTCCACCAATTACAAATGATAATAAGTGATAACACGATAACAAACTGCGAAATCAACATAGAGAAGTGTAATATTAAAATTCCAAAAAATGACAACTAATATACATTGATGCTGATAGAATGATTTTTTTTTCTTTTTTTGATAACAAAACTATCTGACAATCATTATCATGATAAATTTTATAATGATATACGAAAATAAATACCTTTGTTTCTGCTTCTTCCAATTCCTTCTTTTTAGCAATTAACTCTTCAATTGCTAATGGTTCTTTTCTTGTTGTAGACATTTCTTTTTTTTTTTCTCCCTCCTTCTCTCTCTCTCTTTTCTTCTTTATCACTTTTCTTTCTAAAATGATGAAATTTTTGATCAATTCATTTCCAGCTATCATCACTATCTATTATAATGGTTAAATGAACAAAGTATAAAATTCAAATTGAATGAATAGAATAATCATAAATGATATTCGTAAGTTTAAAATTAATAAATTAACAACATGGCAAATATTCTACAAAAGTTAAATAAAAAGAGAAAATAATGAGCGCAAATCACATGGTGTGCATTGAAATGTATTTTGGAAATATGCAGGACGAGAAATCCCTTTGCTTCCTTTCCTTCTCCTCTTCACTCTCATACACTCCCATCCAATAATCAAACCACGAAACAAATTTTATTCCCTTTCATCAATAACTTCGTAACCTTTCTCATCTTTCTCCTCCATTTCATTCTCTACAAAATATACTTTTCCAACTAAATGAATAAAGTCCTAATTATGAACTACAAATGAACTTAATGTTAAAATTGAATCAAAATATTCTAGAATAGAGGATGTTAAAAAGAGGGAAAAGAAAAATAAAGATAAACAAATTCCGATAGTCATATGATTGGCCGATGATGGCTAATGGCCGATGCTGCTATTTCTTTGAAATGTTGCCAAAAATTTCAGTGAAAATTTCAAACTGCATGAAACGTCGTCAATGTTTAATTATTGAAACGTTAAAAAAAAAACATTGCGTAAATTTTTCGATATGGTCTTTTTTTTTTTGCAATATTTGGCAAACGAAAAAAAGTAAGCGAAAATAATTTTACACAATTATTTTATATCTTCAAATTAGCAGTAGTAAAAATGAAATCAATCATTTCCCAATAATATTTATAAAAACATTAAAAAAAAAGTTAAATCTTACAATTATTTATCACTAAATCTCGATCATCATATTATACTTTATTATCAACATTACTATTAAGTATTAATTTATTAGCTTTTTAATCACTTCATTAACAATTGATAAATAGATAAAGCCGTTCCATCTTATTTCTTTTAATAAATACATATATATATAATTTAAAAGAAATTTTCTTCCCCTTCCACACTTATATTCAATCTTTCTCTACTTCTTCATTTTCATCATTTCCTCTTTTTCCTAGAGTTACAATTTGTAATGTATATAAATTACATGCAGTAGTTTTCAAGAAAAATTATTCTCTCTTCACTTCTCGTCTCCTCTCTTCCCCTCCTCTATCCCCGCTTGTAGATAAAATGCCGGGATGTATTACTACTTACTATCATTGCTATTTGATGCTTTCTCACTTTTCCAATTCAATTCAATTTTTGCAGTAGTAATCACTACTCTACTTCAAGCAATCTTACAGCTAAAACATATCCTTCTCATTTTCCTCTATTTCTCAACAAAGTTCAAACATTCCGTGTTCCTTTCAATCCAACAACCATCAAAATAGCAATTATTGATGGCAGAAATTCATTCCATTCTCTTCTTTCATTCTTTTCTTTTTAACCAAACACATACATACATACATACACACACATATCACATATACCTTCTTCCCCTTGCTCCAATTCACAATTCACATACAGCACATATAATACATATTAACGTTTTGCAATAAATACACACATACACGTCACAAACACACACACACACACACACGCATACATACATACACGGATAATACGCATTCATAACTGTCAACATTTCACTTTTTTTTTTTCATTTATTGATTCTCTTTCACAAATGTCATAAATACCTGTCTGCGTCTATTTGACCACATAATATTATATTATACATGCATGAATATACGCATATATATATGTGTGTGTGTGTGTGTGTATGTGTATGTGTGGGTGTGTTTGCATTTAATTTGCTTCCTTTTCACTCTTTATGCTATTAATTTTTAGCGCTTACTAGCGTATCTTTTCAGTTATTTCAACGTTTAATTTGTTCATATGTTAGCGTACGTATATAGACGTATACGTAAACATACATATATTTACATTATGAACACATTTCATGTAATCAAATATTGTAATTAGAAAAAAAAACAACCGGGAATTACATCGTATCTCAATTATCTTTTAGATATAACTAACGTTATTCAATCATATTATATAAATTGAAAAGCATAATTTCTCTCCTTTCTTTACGTACGTTTAAGTTCATTTTATCTTCCGTAATTTTAGTGAGAGAGAAAACAAGAAAAAAAGAAAGGAAAAAGTCAAGAAAGCGAACACAACATAGCACAATAACAAACTAAAGTATGAAAATGGAATTTAGTACTTTTCCAAAAAAAAAAAAAAAAATCCATCCGGTTTACCAACAATATATTACTCGTTTTGTGTAACCTATAAACTTACCTTTCCCTTATTCTTTTTCTCCTTCTTTTCTTACTTCCGTTCGTTTCTTTCTCTCTCCCTCTCCCTTATCAATATTATCAATCCGTTTTGAAATTTTCAAATTTCTATAACTCTTTCATTCAATTCATTATCGTAATTTGCATCATTTTAATTTCCATAAAAAGTGAGGGAGAGAAAAAGAAAAAAAAAAACACAACAATATCTTTCTTACTTTTTTCAACAGAAAACAAAGAACTGAAAAAAAAGTGTTGCGAAAGAAAAGAAAAAATTAATTTTCGGAAATTAATTTTCGATATAATATACACATTTATAATAATTAATAATTTCAATATTTGAATTTTTCCTTTTGAAAACACAAAATATTATCACTTTTTCACTTACATTTTCTATAAATCAACCATTATTCAACAGACACTCTTGCAATGAACTCTTTCTTTTATTTCATATCCTCAATGTGAACATTTTATCAATTCCTACATCTTCTAGAAGCTATCAAATCAATCAATCCATCATTTCCAATTTTCACTTTTTTCAGTCAGTCATATGCAACGTTATTCCTGAAAGTAACATTTTCAATTTTATACTTTGCTCTTTTTTCACTTCTTCCTCTTCTTTCCTTCCTTTTTTCTTTTTTTGCCGAGAAAGATTAGAAAATTTAAAAAGTCTTTGTATAGCTCAAATTGCATTTAAAACATTTAAAACATTTTAATGATTATGCAAGTAACACATACACATTGCTCACTAAATTTTGTTTAAAATTTCTTGAAAAAAAAAAGAACCACTAAAATTTTAGTAAAATAAGAAAGAAAAACGAATAAGATATCTAAACAAACACACAAATAAACATTGATAGAAAAAAAAAATGGATAAAAAAGGAAATATTTTTCCCGTTAACTTCATTGTTACATATTGAATAATAAGAATCAAACAATAAAATATCTATTCAAATCAACCGTATAAAACATTACATTTAATACATGATTAAGTCATTAAAAGATGTTAACACTGATTGATTTGCTTTTTCATTTCAAATTTTTTTCTTTTTCAATAATCTACGTATGATCAAAATGGAAAGATATGGGGAAACAAAAAGTTTCCAAAGTGAAATATTTTATATCCGATTATTACCATGACGACGAAATAAATAATCATAGCATATGCAAAAAATATATATGTATATATTTATATTTAAAGAATTATTATATCAAAATTATCTAATCACGTAAGTGTAGTATATCAGGTTACTGTATATGTCATAAAATACTATAATTCTGTTATTAAAATAAAAAAAATATCAAATAAATCTAATTTTAATCTACCTAATTTCTTCGAAAATTCTATCCTTTCTTAATATCACGATGAAAAGCAATCATTTAGCCAGATATGTTTTGCAATTAGTAATGTTGAAAATGACATTAAACTAATAATTAAATTCAAAATTTAGAGAATTTTTCTGCATATAAGCAAATGAAAAAATATTGCAAAATCAGTCAGAATTAAAAGAAATGAAGTGGAAGCAAAACAAACGTTAAATAATTTTACCCCTCCCTCACCTCCCCCCAAAAAAAAGAAAAAAAAAAAAAAGAAAAACTAAATGTAGCAAATGACTTTACATGATACAACATTAATTTTGAAAAAAAAAAATGTTGGAAGGATTTTTCATTTTTTCACATCTTGCTTAAAATTTAATTTATATAGAAAAAAAAGACACAGGAGCTCTTAGCATAGAGAAAAGAGATGTTTTTTTTTTTCCTTGCAAAACAGTGTGATTATAAGAGCTAATAAGAGAAATTGATTTCGATTTGAAAAAAAAAAAATGTAACACATTACATCTATTACAGTTTACTTTTTATTTTGTCATACTACAAAACTAAATTGGAAAATTAACTGGAAAACTGGTATAATTTTAACGTCGATGAAGAGAAAAAAGATAAACACACAAAGTCGGAAATGACAGACTTTATTACAATCTTCTAAAATGCCTATTAAGGCTTATAGATAAAGAAATAATCTACTTAATAAGAGAAAAATGAAAGTTGAATGAATTAACACTGTATTAACACGTTTTTCTCTCATCAATAAACATAACTTACTGTTGATTCGATAAATTCATTCATTCTTCAAATTTAATTTTATTCCTAAATTCATATCTTCTATAATCAATTATGTTTAATTTGAGAAAACACACACACACAACTAAATCCATTATTGAGCTTAGATTTTATTCAAACTTGCATACATTTCTAAATTTAAACCAAACATACCTCAGTCGTTTGTTATGATAGCATTCCTTGTATTCTATGGTTATTTTTGATCATTTCCAAAAAAAAAAAAAAAACAATTTCAGTTTTTTTTCTGAATAATGGTTCAATTTCTATATGTCTACCAAATTTTTTTATTAATGCTGATAACAATAGTGGTCGTGTGATAATAGTGATGATAATTACGTTACATGTAAAGTATCAATGAATTAACAGTTGTTAATACACCAAAAAAAAAGAAAAAAAAAATGAATCCGCTTATAATACGTGTCTCTTTTTTACAATTCTTCATATATAACTTTTGATTTATATAGTCAAGACTTTTTATTTTTCATTTTATTCACTTTTTAATTCCCATCTCTGAAAAATTCTATTCTCATGCTTATTAAATCGAACAAAAAGAAATTAATTTGAAACATAATGAATGAATAATCACTATGGTAGTGAAAAGATTAAAATTGCAAAGAAATCGATAAATAATACAGTTTAAATCAAAAAAACGAAATATTTAAATTTTAACATTTTAACGTAGACATTATTACTCATCCGACATTACTATCTTTCATTACCGTAAATGACAGTCTAAACTTCATGGATTTTTATTCACTTCAAATACAAAAGTAAAGTATGATTTTACTGTTTTTTGTAAAATATATATGTATATATAACTAACCATATATAATTAGGGATAATATAATTAGCCTTTATATTACTGAAATCAAATATTAATATTTGACAATTAAAAGTTTAATTAAATGATAATATCCTATTTCGTCAATTAAAAACTTGCCTAATTAATTTGTAACTTCATAACAATTAATCGCGTAATTAATTGATAATTTCCTTACATGACAAATGAAAAAAAAAATCATTGAAACAATTTGTAACTCCTTAATGCACATTTTACTAGGATTTCAATATCAAAAACTGATACAACTGACTAATTCAT
This sequence comes from Wuchereria bancrofti, assembly GCA_005281725.1. Taxonomy (NCBI): domain Eukaryota; kingdom Metazoa; phylum Nematoda; class Chromadorea; order Rhabditida; family Onchocercidae; genus Wuchereria; species Wuchereria bancrofti. The sequence goes on along the minus strand of SSBO01000002.1, from coordinate 909,435 downwards.
AATTTCATGTTCATCAAAATCATAATACAAAAAAAAAAACGTCAGAATGATAACAACAACTTATGCATAATAATTACTATTATTTGTTAATATGAGGTAAAGCTAAAAGAGTTCAAGAATGATCAAAATTGCGGAAATATACGGCAATAAGCTTCAGTACCTATTAAATGTGGCAAAAATAAGATAAAACTGAATGATATTTTTAAAATTTCATTGAAAAAAAAATTTTTTTTTTGAAAAGAATCATATAATTGTTACATGCAACATATAAAGGTTAAAATGAAAGCGAAGCAAAAAGAAAAAGAAATGAAATTGTTTATATTAAAGAGGAAAAAGAGAGATAAATTATCACTTAAAATGTCTGTTGGGGGAATAGCAAAGATTGCAGTGAAATCTAAATTGTGATGAAATTTAAATTGTTACTATGTTTGAAAAAGTGATGAAATATTACAGATAATAATTGAACAATGACCGAGACATGAATTAACTAATTTAATAATTTTTAATATTCGTTTCGGGTTCATATTCAAGTTGCCAAAAATTCTACATTCCATAAATTGTGCGGTAATTTTTGGGGGTTATTTATGAGTTAATCTAGTTCAAAAATCACTTAATTATAATTTGATTTTTAAATTTGTAATAATTTGAAATATCGAAAGACTAAATTAGATTTTCGAAAGAGTATCTTTTAAAAGTACAATTTGGGTTATTATTTTATCAGTGTAAATTTCGCTTTTAAAAGTAATTTTTAAGAATGAAATATTTGAAATTGAAAGAAATTTAGATAAGTAAATTAAAATTATAGTAGTCGATGATTTAATCTAGTATGAATGAATTTGAAAAAAGTGTCAAATTTAGCTAAAAGTTAAGTGATTTAAAATCATTTTAAAATAGTTTTGCTGAAAGTGAATTATCCTATTGATCGATATTTACAGTATATTTATTCTTAAAATATCATATCATTGCTTAAAAATATTTTATTATTGCAGAACCATGATTTCTTTCACGACACGAATATCACGGGTTCCATTTTCCTCTAAACGTGTAACACTTCCGGATGGTCCTTCATTGCATGATTTTATTGAAACAGGTTATTTTCTTCCTTTTTTTTTTGATATATTTTTGTCCTTCTTTTAATATAATATGAAATATCTCTCATATTACGGAATCCATTGAACTTTATTTACTTTTTTTTTACTTAGTTGCTTACTTAATGGGTGAAATTTTTTCCTGCTACCCATCAAACACGATTTGTTTTCAGTTCTTTGCATCAATGAAAGATTATATTTCATTTCTTCTTGCTTATTAATCTATTGGATATTTAGAAAGGCATAGTTTGAAATGAATAATATTAGATGTATTATTAGGAAAGTAATTTAGTATGTTTTTTTTTTCCTAGAGAAATTATTCATTATTTCTTCTTTTCAGGGAATTCAAATGATGCAATGGAAAGGTACGGAATACAGATGAAATTGGAAGCTAATGCTAAAAGATTGCGTTTACCACCATGGCTAAAACGTAGCATACCTTCCGTGGATAATGCAAATTTTATTCATCTCAAGAAACAAGTGAAAAAATTAAAACTTGCAACGGTATATAATCAAACATCTTCCATTTTTATATTTTTATTTTTTGGTTTGCTGAATTTAGTTTATTTTGATCTATTGTGAAGTTTCAGTTATGTCATTTCCAATTGAATCACTGAAACTTCCACTGTTTACAACTAAATAACTCTGTTCTCCATTTTAAAGGACTTACGAACAATTAAATCATTCTATTTAATGCATTATTTATTGGTGATTTGAATTGACAAATTGTTTAAACGGTTTCTTGAGATTTAATCCAAGCTTTTGAGTTTTATTTTTTTTCTCTATTTGTAAAATATTAAATTTCAAAAGTTTACAGGTTTGTGAGGAAGCTCGATGCCCTAATATTGAAGAATGTTGGAGTGGCTCAAATAACGTACCATCGACAGCAACTATTATGTTGATGGGTGACACGTGCACTAGAGGATGCAAGTTAGTTTTTTTTTTCCTATGCAACATGCTGTATTCAAAATAGCATTCATATATAGCTGTGCATTTGAAGTCATAAATTGTTAAATCATTTCAATTTATCCTTTGGTGTGATAGTAACTATTTGATTTTAACTCTTGAAATTACAGTATTTTAAATTTGCAGCAACATTTTATGAGTATTTCAAATATAAGTTATCAAAAAAAAAAGAAAAAATGACTTGAAATAATTGTTTCCATAGGAGTAATCTTTTTATTGGTTTTTTTAAAATCTTTCTATGGTTTTTTAGATTTTGCTCTGTTAAAACCTCACTCAAGCCGCCTCCGCTTAATCCCGATGAGCCGATAAATACAGCTAAAGCTGTTGCTGATTGGGGAATTAACTATGTTGTGCTGACATCTGTAGATAGGTTCGTGATTACTGGTCGTATTTATTTTCTCTATTCTTTATTATCTATGAGGCATTTTAATTTTGATGTTAGTTTTCATTGGAATTTTTGATTTCAGTTTTAATAGGGTTGAATTCCAGAGATGATATTGAAGATGGTGGTGCATCCCATATAGCAGCAACCGTGCAACATCTAAAACAAGAATGTCCGAAAATACTGGTAGAATGTCTCGTACCTGACTTCCGTGGTTCATTGAATTCCGTCGAGACGATTGCTTCTTCCGGACTAGATGTTTATGCTCATAATATGGAAACCGTTAGAAGATTAACACCATGGGTACGAGATCCCAGAGCTACCTATGATCAATCATTAAAAGTTTTAGAATATGCGAAGAAAGTGAGGTTTTGATACTTGTGATACTTTTGACTGTTTTTATCAAGTATGACTTTCCTTCAACAAATATTTTCTGTAATCATGCGAATTTTTCAGTTTCGTGCAGACATTGTCACAAAAACCTCGTTAATGCTTGGTTTAGGTGAGACAGACGAAGAAGTTTTAACAACATTACATGATTTACGTAAAATCGGTATGAATTACTTTTTCTCAAATTAAGATTTAGGTTACTGATCTTTTGATAGGCATGTAAGAGCTGTATGCCAAAAAGAAGTCATTCTATAGAGTGAAAATTTTCTAATTTAAACCCCGAATTTGCTCATTATTCGATATTATTTGTCATGATGAATGTTACACAGTTCGAGGTGTGCAGCATCTTCAAACGCTCAGCATTCATTATAGAAGAGAACATATTTCAAGCATAATAAACTTTTTATGTTTTCTGATGCACAATGAAATCTTTTTTGTCTCGTATCCATAGCGGAGAATAAGGCAATTAATAGAGATTTGTCAAAAAAAATGTACCACGCGTAAGTGGAATAAATGACTCTATAAACTTCGTTTATATATTTTATATTCACAAAAAAGTGTGAGTGTATAAATTCATTTTTGACTTACAGGTGTGGATGCACTTACGTTTGGTCAGTACATGCAACCTACAAAAAGACATTTGTTGGTAAAAGAATGGATTACTCCAGAAAAATTTGAGAAATGGCGAGAAGTGGGAGATAAAATGGGATTTTTGTATACGGCAAGTGGCCCTCTTGTTCGATCATCTTACAAAGTAATTTGTTTAGATTTTTATAATTCATCAGAATTTCATATTGCACTTTATCTTTGTTGAAAAGGAATTCATGAATTATAAACTTTGTTTCAGGCCGGCGAATATTTCTTGGGAAAAGTAGTAAAGAATCGCAAACAAGATGTGCAAAAAAATTAGTGCTGTGAATATCATGCTCATAGTTTTAATTTTATCTTTTGTGGGTTATATATTTGCTCATTCTTATACAATATTATTTGTATATTGTATATATCACCGAGTAAATTTTCAAATAGAAAGAATCAAATTAGAGTGTTTGAATGGAAAACTACAGAACAGAATCTATAAAACAGACTGCTGAGGATGCATTGCTTATTACTCAAACTATTGAAATAGTTTTTCAGATTAAAAATTAAACAATCAAGTAATCTATCTATCAAGTAAATTAGCAGGAAAGTCCTGTGCTAATCCTGCAGAATAGGATAGGTATTAATTTAATAACTGTAATTTATAAGGATAAAATTCCCTGCAGTTTTTCTCGTTGTATGAATATAATTATGTAGATTTGCGAAATGCTTTCCGATATGAAAATGATATTTTATTTGCTTGTATTCATTGCGTTAAACTGTAAAAGCAAATTATAAATGTGCATCATCCGATTTATTCCTCCTCCGTTTTTTTTTTTTCTTTTTCTCTTTGTTGTGTCAATCAAAATATATAACTGATATAAATAACAGCAAATCAAATAAGCAGTCGATAATTCATTCAGCTGTTGATTCCAATTTAATTGATGTCAGAAAAACCCATCAGTTCAGTCAATCACTTTTAGTATGAAGAGCTCTCGTCGATATTAGGATAATTAAGGTGTTGATTGCCTGAGAAATGATATTTGGAAGCGTTACTTATTAAAGCATCCAATAATTATCCAGGAATAATTTATTCTTATCACTTATATAACTTTAAACAAGATTTTTTCTTTTTTTTTGTTCAGATCTCTCTGGCGCTATGAGTAGCATGCTAACGGGTCGAGCACGTGTTGTATATGTTGGCGATGAATTCATTCATTTATCTAAAGGTGGTTTGGATGGTAAAATTGTTGCATTTAAAGATTCATGGCTTGCAACTAGCTATGATTTGCAAGATTGGGTCACTTTTAAAGCGAAATCATACGAAGCTGTGAGTTATTATAAAAAAGATTTCTTCCTTCAAATGATAAACCTCATTTTTCTACATTTTAGAATTATCTAGAAGAAAAAACAAGAAAAAAAAATGAGGAAATGTTCCACAAAAGTCCGTTCTCCCATTATTCTTGCATATTAGAATCATTATTTTCGTCATAACTCCGCTTGTTGCATTCTCTTCCTGTAGCTAATTTAGAATTTTGAAATTATGTCGACTTATGTTTCAGTTGATATATTTACAGGAACCTCCTCATTGTAATTTTGGTGTTCGATTCAAGGCTCTAGCAAAAAGTGTAAAATTTGAATCAAAGGCCGTAATGTCGGAAGGTATTGGGACATTTTTCAAAGTAGACGAACATCAGGGCCAATATGGTTTTATTACGGTATGTTTCAGTATATCTTTGGGAAAATAGAAGGTAATATGTACATTTCGTGTTTTTATTTTGTTTATATGAGCTATGTGTTTCTAATCAATTGTTTTTACCCCAGTGAATCATTAAAATTCACAAATAATCATAAAAACTATTTTTTCTACCCATCCGTTGGTAATGAAGCGTTTTTTCCAATGATGATGTTTGATGCAAATTAGGGAAATTTAGATATTTTATTGTCGTCCATTTTTCCCAACAAACATTGCAATTTTGCAAAGTTTGTCCTTTATTATACGAGCCTTTACTTTATTTTTGCAACCTTAAAGTCTCTTCAAAATCAGGAAATTTATGAAAAAAGTACTTCATTAAATTTCATTTAGACAAATGATGGTAATACAGTCTATTTCACTGCAAGCGTTGTTCGCCCGGAAACACAGGTAAATTAGTTTTTTTTTTTTTTTTTTTTTATAGTATCTATTTATTTATGTATTTTTTTAGTATCTATCGATTTATCTATCAATAGATAGATGAGTACAGATGGACAGACAGATAGTTTTATTTTGAAATGAGTTAGCATTAATTTTCAGGGCGAACAAATAGAAATACGTAAATTTCTTCAATAAATTACCATATTAAATGAGATGACGTATATCGTTTTCAGGATATTCGTAGTGCATTTAAAACTGGCGTACAAATACGATATAAAGCGATTGAGCAAAAACAAAATAATTGTCGTTGGAGAGCAATTGCTGTTTGTAACAAAAACGCTACATTTGAGAGCTTTTCGTCGCGACAACAAAAACCTGCTGATATATCGAATAATAAGTAAGTATGTGAAATTTGTTAAAATTATTTTATAAACTGTCGATATTTTAAGCTACATTAAGCTTTCGGGAGAATATCGCATTCATCATACATTAATGTTTATGTTGAATTTTATGGAAGTTTTAAAGTTCTGGTTTGAAATTTTAGACAAGTTGCTGCAACTCTTCTAAAAAAGACATCTCAAAGTTCCACACCAACGGCGAATACTGTGGCGAAGCATGTTGCAAACAATGAAGTACATTCCAATGGCCTGGTAAATACATTTAGCTGATATAATATGATTCTTTCGAAAGTAGTTAGTGCGTTGCTTAACAACTCAAAAGATTCTATAGTAATTGCTCCAGTTCTTTTGATTTTTAATTTTTTACTATTTATATATCGTAATTTTAGCAGACTACGACGTGGGCAACGAATAATTTGTCTCAGAATAATAACATACAGTCGACGAAACAAACAAATTCAACGCTTGATTCACGTTCAAGTTCTGTTTCTCATTCCGAAACTTCGGGTGCTATAGGATCGAATCTATTGTCGTCTACTTCTCTTCTAACGACCAATGCTTTATCATCATCAGCTGCATTTGTTGAATCAACAGGAAGTAAATTTTTTGAATTTACTGTACTTTTTTGGAAATTTTAACTTAAAAAGAAAATATCTTGAACTTTCCAGGTTTTCCGTCCAGAAAATTTTCAATTTTTCTATGTGAGGCTAATTTGTTAAATTTGAAAGGCAACAAATTAACAGAACGTCTTGTTTTGGAGTATTCGATTTAGAATACTTTCAAGACTGTTGCCATTTTATTAGTTCTCTCTCTCTCATATTCTCAAATAGCAAATCTCGCTTGATTAGGAAATTTCTTGGATTTTTTTTTAGGAAAGAATAATTCTTGATAGAAAAATCTAAGCAATTATATCATTTTTTCAGCTGGTGATGCTTACGAAGATGCTGTCCGACTGATGGCATATTTTAGGCATTTAGTAACTGAATGCTCATGTCAGTCATGTGTTTTACGTTAATGATCTCTTTCCGACTAATTTATAATTTATCTAATATCTAACTTTAGCTTTATTGTGCATTCAATGCAATAAAATATACAATTGATGCTCTTCTATTAACTAACTTATCATGTATTTGATTCTTTTCTGGAAGTTTGACTTTTCAAAATGCTTTACATTTACTGATTATGATGTAACACTTTTTTTTTCCGTTTCTTCACATTTGCATTCCGTCAAACGTATCTGTTAATGTGTTCTTGAACGTGAGATTGTATTGAATTTGAAATTGTTTGAACTTAATTAAATGACTTGTTTCATAATATATTTAAATATATAATTTAGATATATTTAAATTTGAATTATTTTATTTGTAAATTATCATTTTTTTTATCTATTTGTAAAACAAATATACACTTTTAATTTAACACAGAGTTTTTACAGGCAATCTCAGTACAAATATTTTATTCATTTCTTTAACCAATTAATATAAGTTTGTAATGTTTCTGTTGTAATTAGGATTTATGAATTGTTGAATCTACTGCAAATATTCTACTTATGCTTTATCACCGAAAATGGATCATGATCTCTTGTTGATGATACACCTGTTTAAATATATTAAATGTAAGTGAACATTGGCTTTCCAATCCAAAAGAATCTTGTAGCATCTGTTGATTCGTTTAATCTATGCTTCAGGCAAATCTTTTTCTATATGATCGTTATGGAGTGTTTTCTTAAGTGATAATGCTCCCGTTTTAGTGTCATTGAACAATAATATTGCATTTTAATATCACTGTTGAACTGTTTGAATAATGTTATTTTTTTTTTCGAAATTGCATTTAATTTATTTATTTCTCAAAATAAAATATTGTTGTAACTCAATTTGCATTGAAATGTTTTCTCCATCGGACAAATATTTTAATTTGTACAAATTTTTATTCATTTTCCTTTTTTTTTATCAGTAAAAGAACTAATAGATTGTTACAGTGGATAAGTTTAACGGTTGGTACTAGGGAGTATTAAGAAAGAACTTGGAATTTTTTTGATAGTTGAAATATTATTTTCATCTAAATTTATCCAAATGTTTATCAAAAATTGATGACACACCTGTTTAAACATATTAGATGTAGATGAACATTGGCTTTCCAAAAGGATTTTGTAGCATTTATTGATTCGTTCAATTTATTCTCTAAAACACATGTCATTGTACGAATTTAATTGGTTGATTTATTTACAGTATGTTGAGCAAAAGAGTAAGAGAGGAGATAAGATTGGTTGTGTGATGTTAAAGTTCTACAGAATATCTATTCGAATCATTTAAAAGGTTAGAATTGTATTTAGAGTATAAGTTGAAGTCGTTATCTTTTCGTGTTGAAAGAATTGACCGATTTCAGTTTGAAACTTTTAAGTTGGAAGAGATTAATTCATTTATAAAAGCTCATTTCAATCCAAATTTAGCCATCTTTTTTTTTTTATGCTTGTTTCGTAAGATAGGCTTGTTTCGGTATGTTATACAAATACTCTCAAAAATGTTTTCATTTTATTACAGGATTTGTATTAAACAATGCCGATTGAAATAGTGGCAAAATTAGATCGTGAATCCGCGGTATATCTTGCTGGGGAAGCTATACAATGCAAGGTTCTTTTTTTATTGGTTGTAAACTATTATTATGTTCTATATAATATATGACTATTATTAGATAGAGAGATATTATTAGATCGAAGAATAGATCGAGCGGTCGAGCTAATATATCTACGATAACATATTAAATTTGCAATTTTCCTAACTTAGTATACTGTTCAATTCATTATCATAATCATTCCAAAAACTTCTAAGTCATGAACAGTCCATTCATGGTCATTTTTCCTTTTTAGCTTTAGCAATAGGATTTAAATCGGAATTTTTAAGACTCTGATTTTCCTGAATTTCTTATTCATCTTTAGTTTTGACCATGCTTAGTCTACTAAGTGTTCATGTAAAACAAGTGTCATTATTTATGCTATTATTCATAGATTAGTCATTAGTGCTCTATGGCTAAAAAATTTTTATCAATTTTTTTTTCTGATCAAGCTAATTTTTTTAACTAATTTTCGATTTCTGAAATTTTTTTTCTGTGAAAATTCTCGAAATGCATTATGATTTTCTCTAGACTATCTTCTATTGTCCACGATATGTCATACTAAAATAGAACTATTATAATGTAACTCTTTACCAGTACTGTGTTATTAATGTTTTAGGTAATAGTACAAAATATTGGTAATCATGAGGAATCCTTAGCATGGGGAAGCGTTCATGTGCAATGCGAACGAATTGTCCGAGGAAATAAAGCCGATATTCCTTTATCGAGAAAAAGTTCAGGCGAAGAAAAATCGAAAACGGTTGGGACAACTGCAATGTCACGTTCCGCTTTTACCGTATTTTCTTGCCGACCGGTTATTTTGTTTTGTGAACTGGTGCTACATGCTGGTGAAAGTCGTACTTTTGAATGTACGCAACAATTACCATTGGATTCTATACCGCCATCATTCAAGTTTATTTTTATTTCATTTTGTTGCTTATTAATTCATACATGTCATTTTGGCTTAATTCACATTAAATCATAATGTTTATATGTTTTCAGAGGACATCTTGTGCGTTATATTTATAAATTGACACTTGGCGTGCAGCATGTTAAGTCACCAATCAAACTAATACACGTTCCATTACGAATCATACAATCTGATCTTGGATTGACGTTGCCATCCTCACCGACGCTTGTTAACCCTTTCATTAGCAACCGTAGTGTTGGGTAACAACTATCTCATTAAATTAAATCATAATTTAGTGATGCTTGCTTTCGTAGTTATGGATTGTTTGTGTAATTTCCACATTAAGTTTTCATTTTCATGTTTGAAACGTTTTTCATTGAAAATCTTTTTATGAGTGATTACAAGCAATTTAGTTTCTATTTTGATTGCAGTTCGATCTTTTCAAAATAAAAAAATCCCATGTTTCAGACCGTCAATTGTTGATTTAGCTATGGAAGCGACCGACTGTTTAACAGCACCTCATGGAGCTTATAGTTATAATATAACGAATGCATTTGGTCGAGTTGCCAGCTTTTTACTCAATAAAAAAGCTTACAAATTAGGAGAAGATGTTATTGGAAGATTTAATTTCGATAACTGTGCCGTACGATGCCTTCAGGTTTATAGCTTTACATTTTATAAGCAGTTGCGAGAAAATGCTTAGTATAATTACCTCTTCTTATGCTCTATTAGTTTTTTATATTGTAGTAAATAAATTATACATATATAGAACGAAAATTCTAAACGTTGAAAACTTCCAAGATGAGTTTTTTTGGTTCGGTTTGATGTTACATCGAAATTGAGAGTGTGATCATACAGCTCACTGATTTTAAATTTAAAAAATGGAAAATATATTGCCGTCAGGACAACAAGTGCGTCTTCAAATAAGCGAAGAAAAAGCATTCCAAACTTTTCTGATCTATATATCTTCCCTACTATTTTTCTCACAAAAATTGGAGTTAATTTTTAATACACGTATACCACTTATACCACTCTCTGTTCAGGTTGTTATTTGTTCAAAATTAATTTCAGTTTGCTGTTAGCTTACAATCAGTTGAAAACTTAGTAAATGAAGAATGGTGTTCACATACATTTGTAACTACCCATATGACTGAGCATATTGTTTGTGCATATTGGACTGAAGCAACAGTACGACTACATATACCACTCTCTGCAACATCTACTTTTTATACAGATACGGGCAAGTTTTCAAAGTAATGATTGAGGATATTGAAACATGAAAAAATCTCTTTCAAGGTCTGTTTAAGGTCTATCAAATGCTGTTTGGTAATAGATGAAAAAAGTTAAAATACATTTATATAAGTTTGCATACTACTAATTTGCTAAAATTAATTAGTAAAAATGAAAAATTATCTAATCATTTGACCTTTCCTATCCATTTTAGGCATTAGTCATGTACACTTTTTTGCATATATGTTTATGAAAACCTTTCATTTATTCTTTTAGTGTTATACCATCCATAGCGTATTACCTTTCATTTATTCTTTTAGTGTTATACCATCCATAGCATATTATCCACTTTTGTATATTTTTCAGTTCATTTGAAATGGCGCCTCCACTTCGAATTCGTAACATGTAATGACTTTAATGAAGAAGTGGAAGAAGGTCTTTGGCAGGCACCTGCAAATGTTAATATAGAAACTATGGTATGGGATTTGGATATTAAGGTTAGCTACTGTTTTCAAGTACCAAATTTTTATTTCTCTTAGCCTCTAACGACTGGAGTAAATGTTCCTACAATCTGATGAAATTTCAGGTTTTTCCATGTAATCCACATAATGCAGCTCTTACGTTACCAAGTCCAACTACTCCTGCTTCCATTATTGTTTAAATTGTAATTTATGTCACAGGAGGCTAGGGTTGTTTTTTTTTTTCTTTGTTACTGTATAAAATAGAATGCTGAAAACGGAGTTCCAATATGATCACAATTTTATACATTTAATCAAACTTATAATGCAATGAAATTCTGTACAATTTATAAGTCACCGAACTATGAGAGGACTTTAACAAATAGAATCGACTCCTAACGGTAGCCAACAATTTATATCGTTTCGAAATTCACACTATAATTATTGAAAGTGCAGGAAGCAATAACGGAAGTATGTGGCGAGAAATCTGCATCATATAACAGTTTTTCGCCTAGTTTGTTATTTTCCTGAAGAATATCAAAATTATCCTTTTTGATCACTATCCAACCACCATACATGCATGAGACAACATAGGAATTTTCATCAGCAATGCGTATGCTCCATGCACTACCATTTATCTGGAAAATGAATCAATGTTTTTTGTCTGTGAATTAAGTTAATTTTGTTTTTATTTCCAAATATTTGTTTTCCTCCGAGACTCATACCATATAACTGAAGTGAATTTTAAAATTTGAAATTGAAATAATTTGCCGGAATAATTCTACAATTCGATGAGTCGTATAACTCGAAATTCAGATTTCCTTTAGATAACACATATTGCGAAAAGAGTTTTAAAATGTATAAAATTTTAATTTCTAGTTTGATTTGAGGATCACACGAAATTCTAGGTTATAAACTACGATCCCCTAATCAAATATTTCATTATTATCTCTAGAACAAATTTATGGATTCATAAATTTAAAAATATCGGAAACAGAAATAGATTTGAAAAATAAACTTTTTTGTCAAGAATATATTGAGCAAAATTCCTGAGATCGATGCGATGTAGGTGATCATCATATGAACCACTAATAATGTATTCTGAATTTTCTGTGTGAAGCGAAATGACACCGCACTGATGTGTCTTGTTAACACTGACTGGTTGTTTTGTACCTAATCGCAAATCCCATAGTTTTAGTAGATTATCTTCACCACCCGATAGGATGCAATTGGTGTCAAGCCATGTCGTTGTCCAAACCTCACACGGTTCATCAGTATACGGTGAAGTATGTCCCAGAAAGGAGAAAGAAATGTTTCCTGAAATACAGGAAAACATAAACACATGGAAAACTTGGAAATAAGTAGAAAGATGCTGATACTTTTATATCTCTCGATATACTTGTCTAAAGATAAATAAACTATTTTAATCTGTAAACTAACAGGGATCTATGTCGGAAACTTGAAAATTATTCTACACTGCTTAGATTAGTTATGGTGTCCGATTAACACCAATATTAAAGAATACTTCCAGTCTTCTGTGTTAAAGTACAATTAACAGAAGGAACCAGTTATTAAGTGCTAGAAATGATTTCATTCTGTGCTCTTACTATTTTATATATATTTTATATTACTATTTATAATTACTTTATATATCATCACATTTGCTATTTGTCCTACATCATATCACATTGTTGTGCTTTTATGGTTGAGGATGAAATTTAATGCAGAAATTTGATGCAAATGTTCTTTATGTAACATGAGGACTATTTCCATTTCCACTCTTAAATTTGAAAAATTGCTACTCCAATTTCCACACTTCAATTCAAGATCTGAGCTTTAATACAAAAAAAAAAAATACCCGTTTCCAGATTAATAACATGCACTGTTCCACAAACATCGGAGCAGAGTGCAGAATTTCCGCAAATTGCAACCGAAAGTAGAATTCTCTTTTCGGTTACCGGCAAAATATGTGCAGCATCCACATCACTATTGACCACACCAATTGATCCGGTTGTTAAAGCAGAAATAATGTATCCATCAGGTTGCACAGCAAAACGGAAAACTCCTCCCGGTAAAGCGATTAATTTATCCACTTTATTTCCATGCAATTTATATACGCTACCGGAATGAGTATTGTGGTCATGCAGCTGATAAGTTGCAACAATACATTTCAGCGATTTCTTCTCTATAAATTCCAAAGCAGCGGGTTTTTCATGGAGGATGAGCGAGCAGGTCTCCATAATTGGACTTTCCCAAATCTAAAGATTTAGTTGGAAAATATACAAAGAATTATTGCTGCCGAACACTTCGATCAGTTTCTATTAGACATTCTCGTACAAGAATCCGAGCACGGATGATATTTCGTTTCAAACGTTCCGAACAAATTTTATTGTTTGTATATGATGGCCGAATATCCTTTCCCAATTCTTCAATTACCTACAAAAAACTATTTGAAATTTTATGCAATCTTAAGCATTCAATTCAATATTTGAGAGGAAAATCAATAATTAATGAAAATGACTAATATGTCCACCGTTTTCCTAACTATTCAAAAGCCATAGGAAGTTCGAGAGTCATTCTCGTAAGTTTGTATATTATTTTGGATAATAATGAGAATCAAGTTTAGCATTCTCAAACAATCCATCAAAAAACAAGTAATTAAAATTTGCGAATTTGTAATTCGAAAATTCAAGAAATAGGGAACAACTAACACTCAATAACTGAGTGTATTTTGATGTCCCTGATACTTGGGCAGCCGGAACCGAATATTGCGGAAGTGTTGCGGTAGTTGATGATTGATTAGAGGTTAACTGCTGTATAGTATGTCCACCAGTTTCACCCGACATAACACTTGTCAAATTTGTCGGATGATTTACAGCTGCACCTGAAAATCATACGGATGATGACTGATTAATAAGTATCAAATTTTTCTAATACGGACGATTATTAAAAAAGAAGAAAAAAAACGACCAGTCAGTTTATTTTAATGTATCATAAGTTCAACATATTATATATATCTCGAAATGTACGCAAATAAGTGCAAAGATCAAAAGCCATTCCGGAAAACGGAACGGTGCAGAGACAACGTAAACAGACAACGAGACAAATTATTCTACAATCGTTGCATGCTATGGCACATGAAATACAAGAAGTGCAATGCGGGATATTCACTGAATCATACGAAAGCTGCCGGATGCGTAAACTGGAAACTGAAATTGCTCGTGTCAAACATTTTTCAGAGTTGTTATTCGTTCCGGAAATTTTCTTCAAATTGTCCTACAAGAAGCCTGAAATGTTATACTGTGAAATCCGGATTATTTGACATTAAGCTTGACTCATATGAATGTCACAGCGATCTTGCATAATAGATTTAAATATATGAGTTAAAATTTAAACAAATATTATTCTTTGTCCTAAAATTGCTACTAAAATTGTTTAAAATTAATTAAAATTGTTATTTTTCCTAAAAGCATATTAACTTTATTAGTTTCTTAATTCAATTTAATAATGTGTTAATAACGACATATATGTATTATATTCCATATATCTTTAATAGATTATTTAAAAAAGTTATATTTTCTATATCATATCTTTTGCATTTTGACTTATATTGAAAATATTGAATATTGAACTTTTTGCATTTTGACTTTAGTCTAAAATCAATTCTCATTTATGGGTGGGTCTGTGTGTTGATCATGCCCGACATTTGATTTTAGCCTTTTAGATTTTTTTATCGGGCTATTTCGGATTTTACTGAAATTTTGCTTACTGTGAGGTTATTTAGAATTTAGGCCAAACTTAAATCGGCTTCGTACCATTTATTTAAGTGTTAAAAGAAGATCTTGTATTGAAATATATTTTGAATTGGATGCAATAAATTAATTTTTCAGTATTGGCCTGGCGCTATTGATAATTTGACTTGAAGAACACTGGCTGAATGGCTAATGTGAGGTTTTATTTTTATTGTAGTAAAGGCTTAAAAGTTCATATTTTAATGGATAAATTAAATTCAAAACTTCGAAACATTTGGTATTTGGTTTGATTTAAACTATGGAAGATGCGATTCCGAACAAGTTTGTCTTATTTGAGGAAGTCGTCTACATCCATTAAGAAATCCGGATTTTTGAACCTTCCTTCGTTATAGCTATTCTGGCCATGGACAAGGATAACTCATTACTACAGATATATTATATTAGGTTTACTTGAATTTCAGACATATACATTTGAATTAAACATGACATGTGATGGATGCGCAAATGCAGCACGAAAAGTATTGTCGAAATTAGGTGGTAAGTCAATCTTCGATGATGCAACTTTCCAAAGTTCCAAAGAAGTTTAAATACTGAAAGTTTAAATACTACCTCATCGATAAGTTAATTCTCTAAACGAATTAATATCAAATATCGAAAACCGGTGGTCATATTTTATGCCACCAAGTGTTCTCTTCTTGAAATTTCATTAATTCATTCTTTTTTTCACTTCCTAATTTGCTGGCTTTTGTTGCAGATGATATACAAGATGTACAAATCAGTGTACAGAATCAGCGTGTCGTTGTTACAACCACACTACCTGCTGATTCGATACTTGCAGCACTGCAGAAAACTGGCAAAAAATGCAAGCAAATTTGTTGAAGGAACTGTCATCCACCATTAGAAGCTTCATTTAAACGATTTTAGTAGTTCCTTGAATGAAGCGAAAAGTTCATGCTAATGCATTCTGGATTATGTACAGATTTGGAATTTTTAATCATTTCATCGGTTTTCATCATACTCAAATCCTCAATACTTTTCTGAATTTTTAGCATGATATTTTTCATCCTTGTTTCATAGTCCTTTTTTCCATTCCCGTTCTTAAAGCGTTCTTAATTTAGTTCATTTTCTACTGTTAAATTGCAGTTTATCTGAATTTTTGTTGTTGTATTCAACTGTTTTGTACCTCTACCATCCGGTTTTATACAATTATATCTCGGTGCTTGAAGAGGAGAACAGGATCTTTGTCCAATTTATCATCATTTCGATTAAAGTTTTGATTTGACTATCATTTATCTGCTAATTATATTCATATTTTGTTCGGTACCTTTCTGTAGTTGTTCATCAGTTTGACTGCTATTCTAATTTATTCACTAATAAGGGATAATTAGCTTGTCTCCATTCTTCTATCTATCCAAACCTGTATTTTTACACTGAGTGAAATGTTAAATTTGATCACAGTTGAGCACATTATATTGAAGTTTTATTTCAACACTTAGTTTTTACCGGCTTACCAAAGCATGCGATGTTTTAGTGGAAGACATTATCTGCCGTGTGCATTCATCACCAAATATGTGAGCCATACGAAGGAAATCAAATTTCGTATATAGCATACGAACATGAGCATAATTACAATCCACCTGATTAATCATTTCGTGATAAAATTTGGGTTGTGCCGGAGGTTGATAAAAAGTGAGTGATCCGATACCCTGAATTATAGAAAAAAGGAAGCATAAGAGATTTGAAAACTAAAGCACTTTAAGGCGACTTAGAAAACCATTTAGTTTCGACAAAACGTCTGTGCCTAAAAACAACTGCTGAAAGCGTTTCCCATAGAGGGACTCTTGGCATCTTAGTTATTTTCTCGAAATAAAAAGGAGAATCACAAAAGCTTTATAAATACCTTAATATTATAACGTCGATAGAAATAAAATCGTTCTGTTATAAGCATAATTTTCTTTTCCTTCTTATAGAATAACGCCCGCGCTTTTGCTACCTATAAATTATGGCTTTATTTTAGAAATTATAGTTTTTCTACCAGAAAATCTCGGAGAAAAAACGTCAAGTTCTGTTGTGAATGGAAGCATTAATTCAGCTCTATGATTTTCCTAACACTGCGGATCAGAAATCATCATATCATTAAAAGTAATGAGAATGTATTCTCGAGACAAAAGCAACTGAGAATGTACCAAAGACAAATGATAGTATCACAGTCATAAGCTTTTTTCCCTGCTATTTGGTATTTATTGCTTCTGGAGAAAAAGACAAGCAGAAAGCTTAGTAGTAAAAACTGACCTTCCCCTCCTTTGCGTACTCATGAAGTTGGACGAAACTTTCGTTTTCATTCTTTAGATAGTTCCGAATTCTTACGAAGTCAAAATAAGATGGGATAAAAATAACTGTACCCAATTCACACTTCGGCAGAATCTTTTCCTGAAAGATCATTTGTATTTATTTCAAAGGTAGCATCTATATGTCGGCGTATATATGCATGTACACATCTTTTCGTTAAAAAAATTTTGTTCCATAAAAAATTCATTAATTTTCAAAAATTCGCACTACCCTTATTGACTGTAGATAAAAATACCTTGAAAAAATTAAATCGGATATCAGACTGATTCTCTGCTACGTTAACATCGATTCGTTGCAACTCCTGGCAGTATGGAATCTCTATCTGAAATTGCCAAAATCTTCGATAACGCTATCAACTATTGCATAATAAAAAATTACTAGTTCGAGATTTTATGTTTATTACATGTTTGATCAAAACTATTATACCAGAAACTTCCTTCAATAAAAAAGTACTTTCTTATATCCTGATTGATTTAGTAGATCAATAAGCACAAATGCTACAAACATTGAAATCAAACTGAATATCAAAGTCAGGGAAAGGCAAGTTATTGTTATATATCCCGGAAGCTGATTAACTAATTTCACGTCCGCTTGAAAGTTTAAATATCCGTCAAGTTCATAGTTATTAACCCTCAAACTTTAGTCTAATTTGTACAAAAAAGAGCAAAAAACAAACATTATTTAGCAATCCTTCACTTCGTGTTAGCAGCTTGACAAATCCAGCAAAATTCTTACAATAAATAGCAAATAATGCATCACATTCCGCACGACGTTCTTCTGATATCAACACTGTTTGCCTAATAATATAATTTATTTCCTAATTTGATAAATTCCATTTGTTTATACACATAAAAGTATTGTTCAAAAGCTCAAAAAAAAAACCTGTAAAATTTGGAATATTGTTCGAGGCTCCAACGTCGAACTCGTGATATATCAACTGTGAGTTTCTTCGGTTGTATATGTAAACTACTCATAATATTTAACAAATGTTCCCAATTTTGCATTAGCAATATGTCAGCCTAAATTTTTTTAACGGTTTTTCTTTAAATGACATAAGTTTTGAGCAAGAAAAGTATAGAAATCTTCAATATCTAAATTTAACATTTGGTTTCAGTAGATTCTTACGAATATTATTCATCCCGACACTACAAAAATACGTTGTAAAAGCAACGAGAAATTCATAAAAATGACTGTTTTAAATCTTTTCAAAAAGAAAAAGGAACCTACCTTATCAATGATTAACACTTCTATGGAAGCCAAAAAGTCCGTTTCTCCTTCCTCACCACCTTCACCTACAATCATCCGTAAACCCAATGGTGAAGCAATTAAAATATCCGATTCATCAAATGCTGTATAAAGTTTTAAACTTTTTTTGGCAATTGCAACACCAATCCGGAAGCAATCATCAATATTTCCGCTCATAAGTTCCCGATAATCAACAGAAACCTGAAAAGTAATAAATAATTGGGTGTATGAAAAAATGAAACGAAAACACACACACGCATATGGACAAGAAAAAAAGAATACTTATTGGTAAATTTGATAAAAACATTGATAAAGCTTTTACTGACAAATTGATAAAAACATAAACGAGATTGAGATAAATGAAGAGTCTCATAAAATTGGCGGTGATTTTTTGAAACCTTTCTTTTTTCTGATATTTTGAAACCCGTATCACCATACTCCGTTTTGAATCGCCGATAATTCGAAATAAATGGCTTATCTGAATCACCAAAAATTAGCATTCGAAAATTTTCAACAATTGGAAAGACATCCTTTTTCATGGGGCAAATAATTAGCACTTTTGGTCGAGATAATCCTTGATCACGTGCATTTTCAATATCATCATCGGTTAGTGTTCCCTGAATATGAAATTTAAACTTGGAAAAACATTAGTCAATTAAAAATATCTTAACAAGACGCGATAAAAATATGAGAAAACATATGATACAAATATAAAACGTGAATAAATGACCATTCCTCTTTTCTTCCGCATAAAAACTCAGTCTCGAATCACATAGTAAAATTTTTGGGAGTAAGTATATTAAATCGAAAAAAATCACATAGCATAATTTTCAAATCACACAGTAAAATTTTGGAAGCAAGTGTATTAAATCAAAAAGATATACTACTATTTCGTGTATAAATCGGTAAAATAAAGGAAGATTATCTTATCTATCACCATGATACAACAGCAAGAACTACTAACAGTTAACTAATAATTAAGTGAAAGTAATTTCACTAGAAAACAAAAAAAAAAGAATTACCTTTTCGCGACGTTCTTGCAAAAATTGCTTATTCTTTATTATGATATTTCGTGTTTGCGTAACATGATTGATAGCATGCAAGCAATACAATGGCTAAATTATTTTTACTTTATAGTTTAAAATTTTAACTCAAGTTTCAAGAGATGAAAAGCAGTAATTAAGCAGGAGGTTTCTCCACAATTTATTTTGCATATATGTTCACCAAATAATTATTGGAAATAATGAAAAAAACAGTAACTGTGCAATCGATTTTTAATCCTGCGGCACACAGATCGATGTATCTGCCGATAATGGAGTATAATGATAGCTGTGCTTTGCTTAGTGTATTTCCATTAAAAATTTCAAAATTCTTCACCAATTTTGAATTTAGACCAAAATTTCTAATTTCTTCCTGTTTTAGAGTAGTATCATCGAGTTTAAAATAACGCTGTTGGAATAAACCTATTCCAAGATCTTCCTGAAAAAAGAATACTATATACAATGATTTACAGACTTTTATTAAAGTGCATTTAACAAAATAAATTATATGCAAATACTAACTAGAACAATACGCTTTGATTCATTGGTTGATGCTAATAATGCATCCGCAACAACTGGATCTAAAGTTTCCTCGAAATGCTGCCGGAAGTAATTTGAAGTATTCTCATCATCCCCAAATGCTTCTCCAAATTTCCGTTTCCCTTTGATCATCTCTTCTTTCAGTGCGATAACTTCAAACTTATAAAATTCATCGAATATTATGAAAAAGGCTGAAATCCGAAGTACTGTCGACAAAAGAGAAATAGCAACGATTTTTCCAAGTATATAACAAAAGTGACAAATTTAACCGTGCTATCTTTTAGTCGTAGTATTAGTAGAAACATGTTCAAAATGATCAAACAGTAAAAATGGGAGAGGGTAAATAGAAAGAACAAAAATTCAACGAATTATTTTTTTGAAGAAAAAATAAAATTTAATTTAATGTAACATAGATCTATAAAAGGAATGATAATCAGGGTAGATTCGCAAGGGCAAAGTTATACTTCCTTCCCGATAACATTTTTACATATTTCCAAGTATACAGTAGTGGAGGAATACATTGTTGCAGACAAAAAATCCACCGAAGTGATAAATATAATTTATTGGAGACAACGAAATCTTGAAAGCCAAACAAATGGCAGTTACAAATATCATAAAATAATAAAACACAATCGTAGTTTACATGAAGAAAATTCTGTTAAAGAAGACACAGGCTCACTGTTCATTCGCAGCGGCTTGTTCAGGCCTCATTGCATCTGGTACAGGTGGTGGAATTGATAGAGGTTCAATGATAACGTCCTCTTCTTCTGAAATTGCAATCAAGATTAGTAAAATCATTACAATAAGACAGAAAAAGATATGTTATTCATCGAAGTGTTCGATTTATCGATGGAAAACATCGAGCCCGAATATCTGTGAAGACCCCGTGAGTTATTTCCTACTTTTAGCAGGAAGCAATCCTCACATTATCACAATTCCAAACGGTCATACGAAAACACACACAAAAAAAAGACTTGATTCAGTTAGTTAAAATTAGTCTATTCTATCTTTTTCTACTTTTTAAAATAAAACACCTTATTTTATTGTCTTATCAGCAAATTATTCATTAATACAACTACCTAGAATTGACAAAACTTCTAACAATCTAGATACTTGTGTAACGCCTTTCTAAATTTTTAAAGCACTACAAGTCTGGTGATTTAGCTGTTTGTTTGAAAAGAAAAAACTTTTCCGAAAGCACTTATATGATTATGAAAACTAAAAATATGGTATGGAAAGATTTGAAAACTGAAAATCTCTTTTTTGAATTATTTTGCCCTTACCGTTAGCAACAACAAGTGCTAGCGGTGCCGGTGCTTGGGCACGAGAATTCTGAGGGGTATAACCACACTCCGAAAGAGTTTGACGGTCCTCAATTGTATGCCAGAAACCATCTTCGGTTTGCTTCTTCAAAATTTGCTTATTGATTGGCACCTAAAAATATAATTAATGCGTAAAAATTAAGTAAAGTCTTTTATTAATTTTATTAAAATATTAAATCCCTTCTACTAAAATCCCCAGTTATAAAATGTTTTGAAATCAAGTAACAAAACCAAAATAAATCAGCTCACCTTTAGGATACCTTCAATTATTTTCTTAAGTTCCAAAACTGTCGCATTTTCCTTTACATCACAAAAAATATGCGTTTTACGACGCAATATTTCGAAAAAGAGTTCCTGAAAATTCTACGCTGATAAAATATGCCGAAACAGATCTTATATAATCAACTTTCATTAAAAAGAGTGCTAAGAGGGAGACTATGTTAAGCGATAATTCGATAAATTAGCAAAACTTACATGTATGAAAATTTAATACGCTAAGAAGTGACAGATTAAAATAAGTCGCGGATATGTAGCAAATAAACATATTCAGTCAAAAGTTATCACGACATCTGTTTTTTAGGCAAATTTTGTCCAAAAAAAACATGACGAAAGAAAGACGAACCATTTTACTATTATCCACAGAAGTGGATATTTGGTCAGACATTGAGCATTACCCAATAAGTCATACAAGCGAAATGAAAGAATGAATGCTGCAAATGGAAATTATATAAAAATTGAAATATCTGAACTTCAAACATGATTAAACGAAGCGATCAGATGATAAAAATACTGTCAGCCTTTACAGATTCATAAGCTAACAAGATTTTTTAGACCAAAGATAGATAGTAAATGTATCCGAGAATTGAAGAAAAAACGAATTAACTCTCAATCCGTAATCAGCGTTTTAGGAGGCAGTTAACGTGAAATACTAAAAACGACTCGGTATCAGGTGAGAGCTATCCTATTAGGAATTTTTGAATTTTTTAACCAAACCATTAAAAACCCCGATTATTCAATACGGAGTACCATCCGGTTCTTCATAAAGCAGGAAACATTAAACATAACTATGCACTGGACACTCCTATAAAATTCACAGTCCCTTTTATGCGCATGACTGCTCAGTTTGATTATGTCAACTTCCTGGCCATTCCTTTTAAAGTAGCCAGAAATTCATCCAAAAGATAATTTTCACATTTTTGATGAGTAAAAAGGCAGAAAAGAATCAAATCAGAAAATCAAAACAACACATTTCATAATAGAAGCTCACTATCCTCGTAATATCATAAATGACTTCATTTAAAAATCTAATTAACAAACCTTTAATTCTTATTTCTATAATCTAATACTGCAAGTTCAACCTCGTTACTGATTTTCAAGAAAAAACCACTTTTCATTTGTTATGTAAAAAAAAAAGTCATTTCTATAAGTTAGCCTTCTCTGACACTATGCATTTAAATCCTGAAAGGAAGGCAATCGATAAGTAGAAATTTTATAAACAAAATGAGGAAAATACTAATTTGCAAGTACCGAAAACAGACGATAAACTTCTGAAAGTTCAAGAACAGTTCGTCAAATTTTACTAAATCAAAATTAGTTGCATTTTACATTTTACATACAGACAAGACATGGAGAAACAATAAATATATATGGAGTTTCGAATTTGAAAACAACAACAAAAAAGTGCTGAGACCAGCAGTTAACCTCGTAAAAACTTTTACAAGCATCATGAAAAAAAAAAGTAATGCCGTCGTCATAAAGGAGATTTATGACGTCTCTCGCTTACTTTGTTGAGATCAAAGCTAATTTTAGCTAACCATTCTATATTAATAGCACGCTGATGATATTTTAAGACGACGAAAGCACCTACCTATATTTGTAAGATACAATATCTAAATTAGAGTATATCAGGTGAAATCTTTTCCTCCTTTATGACGATATTACTTTTCAATATAACGTAAATGCCTTCAAATTATTAATGTTACATACTTGAAAATAATTTCACATATATGGATGAGAATCTTTCCCCATCCTGCAAAATAAAACGAATAATATAATCATCAAGTGAGCACAAGAATGCATTTCAAATGCCCAGAGTGTTGACGAAATTCAGAAGAGAAAGTATTTAGAAATCTTTGCACAACATTTATTAAATTATCGCCGATGACGCCGGACATAAGCATGCAGAAAACTGATGACAAAAATGAATGTAATATGTTAGTAACGCACTTAAAGGCAACTTGTACCTAACGTTTCTGATCACCAAGATCTTCAATTAAATTCGAATCAATATATGGCCATTTTGTTCCTATTATCTCCAGTATTTCATCCTTTACATCACCCTGCACCACTATTTCATCAGCTGCTGTTACCGATGAACCACATGCAAAACGTCCAGCAAATAATTTAGCAGTAGCTTTCAAATCCACATCTACAAATAAGTTAATAAACTCAAGAAAACCTAATTTGTTAATTTGAAGATGAAATTTCCATTACAGCTAAATTAACAATCTGTACAATATAGAAGCCAATGTGTAAGAATTACAGCATTTAAATTTAAATCCGTAAGCAAGATCGCTTACTTATATAATATACACTTGTTAGATATCAAATGAACAAACAGAAAATCCGACTATCCACAATAGTTGAAGGTGCAGTTCCAAATGTTTCGCAATAAAGTGTGGGCAATAGAGAGTAAAATGTCAACGTATACCGAAACTCGTTCCGATCTTTCTTTTACATTAGTTTCTTTCTTGAAGAAATTTTCACTTTTTAAATGTAATTTTCTCTGGGAAGACAATCAGGTAAAATTGCTTCTGTAATCCTGACTATATTTGTATCTATAGAATTACAAGTTAGAATCAGACTTCCTGGAATGAGAGAAAAAACAAAACAAAATTACCAAATGAAGCTAGTCCTTTAATTACTGTAACGGATTTGTTTTTTCCACGAGCTACTCGTTGTAATGTAACTTTCGTTATCACATTCTTCTTCACCGCTGCATTTTTTTCGCTTACAATTTTGGAACCCTAAAAAAACCCGAATTTTAAATTCCAAACCCTAACATTTTCCGGCTCAAAATACAGCACTGTAAATGCAACTTTTGCAAACATAATTTTTCATAACAGTAGTAAATAATTTTTCATAACAGTTAATTAATCCTACAATGTTCCAGACCAACGAAATATATCAATAAAAATAAAAGAATAGGATAGCATGACAACAACAAGGATATATAGCCATGCAACTGCTAATCTTATCTAATCAAACAAGTCATCTCAAACAAATCATTATTCACTAGATACTCATTGTCCCTGTACATCCAACTTTGTAGCCGGATATAATATGATTCAGAATACTCGCTGGATTTTCTGCCTTTCTCCTCTCAAGCAACCAACAAAATTTCCAAACTTGTATCACAAATGAAATCTCAAGTAGGATGAAATTCACCTTGCCACCTCGTTTCTGATGCTTTTTTTCGGCATCCGTTGACTCTTTCCGACCTGCCAGATTCAATTTCTCGAACTCGGATGGCAAGTTAGCTTCTAGCCAACTTAAACATTTATCAGTCATTCCACTGTACTCGCAATATTCAAGCGGCATACTGCATACTAAAAAAGAAAGAAAAAACATGACAAAGAACTTCCAGTTCAAGAAAACGAAATTCAGAACTTTTTCTCCACCAGAATGAAACTGAAAACCTCAATTCCTGAAACGACACTGAATCTAAAGTTTTCATTAACATCATTAAAACAAACAAACAACCTCCACAGTACTGCACCATCAGAGGATATTTCACCGATACTGCATCCGCTGCTTCTCCTTCATCATCTGCCATCCCTACAGAGTCCAAAAATTAAATCAAAATTCTTAATATAAACAAGATAGACTCATTCCTGGAAGTTCGCGCTCTTACCACCTCCGTCAAGAAGAGAATAATTGAAACCGTTGTACCTTATTTTATAAAATTTGAGACGAAGGTTCAACATCTGCAGGCTAAATGAAAGTAACATCACAAAATGTATGCATGCATGCATGTCATACTGAATCGGACTTCCTTTAATGACTATGTCTAATCGATAATATTAACCTTTTATGCCGTTATTTATAAACATTAATTATAGGTATGTCATCATAATGTGAGCACAGTATAAACTTAATAGAGTTAAACACCATATGCCTCTTTAAGCTTTCGATGGAAATGAAATTCCAAAAAATCAAACGAATGCTTTTTCCAAATATTATACTTCGAGCATGAAAGAAAAGCTAGGAAAAGCTTTCATATATCATTTGGAAAGAAAACGCTATAATCAAGTATTACAACCTAACAAACAATATTAACATCATTTGCAAACGAATACAGCAAACAGATGTTACATTTCCCACAAAAAGTTACTGAAGAACCTAAATTTATCTAAACATTAAGAAACACTAACAAACCTACCTAATGAAAGTAAAATCACAGTTACCTTGCAGAGATCAATGATCAAGTTAAGGAAATACTGAACAATTCTTTTTTTTTCAAAGCTATTATCACAGCATAAAAATATGCGAAATTTAAAGAACATACAAAATACCAACTTTACATGAAATTGAATTTTGCCACATAATTAGTACATCTGCATTTTGATACACATATATATGAAGTGAACTTTAGTTATGTAATGATAGAATTACAATACACTTAAGAAATCTGTAGAAGTGAAAACAATAAGGGTGTGCAAACGTGATAACCAGACGACAATTAAGTCAAATAATTAGATAATTTTATGAAAAAAGAGAAAAGACTCAGATCCCGAATATTTAAAAGGAAAAGTGTATGAATAAACGCATCCTTTACATTTTTCTGACTAAATGGGCATTACATATATTTATTTAACACTGAACTCTGTAATTAACTTTTATGAAAAAATGGAAAGAGTAAAACAGATGCAAAAGCATATGAATAAACGAATTTAGATGAAACAAAACTCTTCAAGAGAAAATATCCATGAAAAATATGCCGCGAAGTAAAGTAAAATGAATTTTATATTGTAAGATTACAGATCGACCTTTAGTACTTCCCACTTTTGTGTATCTAAATCGCTTGTACAACTGCGTGCAATGATATTATCATTATTCTTCAGCCCCGTAACATCCAAACACAAGTCCATATCTTCATTTCGCAATTTGCCATCCTAAAAATCTTGAATTATTCGTTGTCTAAAAGAAAAACAAAATTAAGATATATGCATCTAACGTTATATTAAAATAGGTTTTAAGTCACGAAATTCAATTATAAAGAAGAAAAATCACCTTCAAAATCCATTTGTCTTCTTTTTCGTCTTCTCCGCAACGCACTAATTGAACAGTTGTTTTATTAGTTCCTATAGTATCCCGATCAATTTTAGCGCAAGTTAACTCACGTCTCAGTATTCCATCATTTGTCAAAGAAAATATCTAAACGCAAAAATGTAAAACGATTGATTCAATGATTTCAAGACACATCATAGCTATGTCAAATTTCTGGAACAACGATGAAAAAAAAAAAGAACTTTAGATAATATTTCTGTGATTTATATATTTTCTGCAATTGCAAGTCTCATTCCTAAGATCATTTGAAAATTACTAAGACAGCAGGATATTACTCTGATGAAACCATAAGCATGGACTATCTCAGGTACGGTAAACAACATTCATACTGCGTAATTATTTTACAGTCTTTGATTATTTGGCTAATTTTTGTTCAGAACATTTCAATCAACAACAATCAAGTCTTTGTGGATTATATTCAAACTCAAAACACACTTGAGCTTCGCTTTTACCATTTTGACATGGAAAGACACTAAGAGGTATAGCTTCGCCTTCATCCCGTTGTAGGGTATCCAAACAAAGTTCACTTGAAGGATTTCGCAGCTAAAATTAGATTAAAACTGAAGACATCTTAATTTCTTTTATATAACGTTCTAACCCAAAGTGCTCTTAATAATAATTTTTCACGCTAAGCATTGAATATCAAATCCAGTGCGCAAGACCGAAAATTTTATAAAACCTAACTAAAGATCAAAGAATATATGCACACATATTCTGAATGCTGTTGGTCGTTTATTCAATATCTGTTGTAATGACATAAAGTATCAATTTAAGTTCATTTATACTTTAAGAAATTAATTTACCGAGCCGAATGCTGCAACATTTTCATCTAAAACAAATTTATTTTTCGCAACGTTTTCCAGATACCACTTAAATGACTTGCATTTCAATTTTTGGCGTAAAGCTTTTCTTTCCGAGAGATCACCAACATCTTTTTCCTGTAAAACAAAATCATCTCACATATGTGTCCATGAGTTAAGTAAAAAATGACATATTTTTACTAAAGCTAACCAATTTTTCAAAAATTCACTAAATGTCTGCGGAATCCTTTTTCCAAATTGTATTATCTAACCTTTTCACTCTACTTTGTACCGCTAATATTCATGCTGTTTAATTCCAACTCATATCTTTGAAGCTAACAGCAAACAAAGATCAAATAAAACCAAATAAAAACAAAAACTCATCATAGAAAAAATTAAACTTGCGATTACTCAAAATTATGACATCACTTTCTATAAATAAATTGTACCTTTAAATCTAATCGGTGAATGTAATAGAATTTCTTGTAATCGTCCATCCACACTTCTGCAAGTCTTTTTGAATTGGTGCCATGCACATCTTTATTGTTACCAGGTCCAATCATATTATAAGGATGACCGGCTCTAAATATATGGCCAACATGTGAGCAAGGAATAAATTCAACACTTCCACCACACATCCACACCTAAGACAATCAGCAAGTAATCTGATGGATAATTTAATAGAAACCTAAAATACTACAATATTATTAATTTATCCACTGATGCTTGTCTTTTCGATTTCGATGTTGCACTATTACAATATGAAAGATTTTTAAAAAATGACATCTTTAAAAAAGAACCCTAAATGACATTTCAAGATTTTCTCCACCCCATATATCCATTTCAGGATCATATCCACCAACTTCGAAGAAATATAACCTGTCTACTGCTAAAAGACCACCTGCCATCGTTGGAGATCTGAAAATGTCAAGTAAGATTTGTTTACAAAACAATTCTGCACTGCTTTGAAAAGTTATCACAATGAAAACATTATAAATGAAGCCATTGGTAATAAAACCAAGAAACATAAGAAATCTTGCTGATGTACAATGTGCGAAAATTTCACGTTAAAGAATTAGAATTTCAAAAAACCTGGCTAACCTGATTGGTTCCGTGGGATCAGCATCGGAATATTCCTTCGGCATGGGATCCCAGCGAAAATGAAGGCTCCACCAAAACCCACCAACATGCGCAGGGCGGTCATTAGCCGAATAAGTTAATGTTTCTGGTGATATATGATTAATTATAGGACAAAGAACAGCTGACCGTTTGTCTTTGATACGTGCTAACAGT
Source organism: Wuchereria bancrofti (assembly GCA_005281725.1). Lineage (NCBI taxonomy): Eukaryota > Metazoa > Nematoda > Chromadorea > Rhabditida > Onchocercidae > Wuchereria > Wuchereria bancrofti. The sequence goes on along the minus strand of SSBO01000002.1, from coordinate 880,603 downwards.
GGTTCTAACCTAAAAGTAGAGAATTGAATCTGGTAAAATAAATTTAGATTTCTTTTTATGGGTAACAATTATCTTGAATGAGAATTGGAAGGAGTCTAACTTTTCAAGACAGAATGCAATTGCTCATTTATTCACAATGATAAATATCTTGAACCATTACTAAATGTTCTTTATGAACAAAAAAAAAAATTTTTTTCAAGACAAATGTATTTGGATGACTAGGTTTAGTAAAACTGGAAACAAATCAAATGCAAAACGGATGTTACACAGCATGTTACTGCGTTTTATTATAATTGTTATTATAAAATTACATAAAATTAAATATTAATGGTTTTAGCGCAAATAAAAAGTTCTAATCAAATGAATGTAATAAAAGAACTTACCATCCTTCTCCTACTTCACAGTGAGAATCAAGAAATACCAATACATCACCAACTGCTTCTTTTGCACCCAGTAATTTTGCTCGTATCAAACCTTGCCGTTCTGGCGCTCGTACCAAACGTACTTTGTCACCAAACCGTTTAATATATTCTTCTAGCTTTCCCTTCAATTCATCTGAAGGTACGGTCAAATTGCTGCTGTTGCTTATACAGAATTTTATATCAGTGCTAAATAATATAAAAGCATAAAAGGTTATCAAGAAATTTACATCCTTCAAAAATTTATGTAAATGGAAAAAAATTCTTAAGAAATCTCCATTAATAAATTAAAATAAGTTCTACTTTATATCATGCACAATCCTTCAACTATTCATAATGACGACCGAACTACTGGAATATGATTGCAAGACAGATATAAATACAAGGCTATTTACAGTAATATTTATTCCGACTAATCTTTTTTTTAATCCTATAAATATTACTGCTTTTTCTAGTCAAAAAAAAGAACACTGTTAGAAGAAAAGAAAAAGAACTATTGATTTGTTGTAACTAAATTTTCGGTGGGCATGTTTAAATATCTTATGGTTCACATTTTTGGGAAGCACTTGGTAATAAAAAATTAAATATTTAAATAAAAAGAGAACCTCTTTGACTAAAATCATCGACTAGAATGATTTCCTGTAGCAGTTTAAGTGGTGTTCTATTGATTACGGAATGCACTGTTCGCATTAGAGGTGACCATGCTTCATCAGTAAAAATAATCACCACAGAAGCAACTGGTAAATCATCAGAATAACTGATTTTACGGCACTGTTTGTGACGACGATCTGGCAAACTCCGATCCAGTGATATCAAATCGCTGCAACAGAAATTTACAGAACATCGATATCAAGGAATGTTGAAAACAATGAAAACAGTGTTTAAATATCTTATTTTAACGCATAGCATAAGTAACAGATAATTTAATGATCGTAATATTACAAAGATATTAGTGGAAATGACTGTCTGATATCATTCTTAAACATACAGATATTCAAACAACCAAGTATTTTCTTTAATACTTCCTATGAGATAAAAATTGATAAAGAAAAATTATCACAAATTTACTGTAATATGGTAACTTAAAAAAATTATTGTAATTATTGTACTTATTTAATGAGCAAAGTAACTAGCTGTCTTTACATCAGAATGTTACATGTTAATCTGATAGTAGGAAATATTCAAAACTGAATACTTCGTATATTACTATTCATATTTTTTTATTGTGAACAATCTGACTCAAAACGTTTATATCAATACAACAATTCTTCATAAGAACTGCATTTTCAGTAAGCTTTTTAAAAATAATTTACAGTGTAATATCAAAATTTAATATGATAATAATCATAATAATCATGACTGCAACTCTCCAACCTATATTGTAAATAATTTCTAAGCAATAATGCTTTAAAACATACATCGAATTTTTGGAGCATACTACCCTTTAAAAGACATAAACTAAAATAATAATTAACTTTTATCAGGCAGACAATACTTTTTCGATTATGTTGATAACCCACTAACAATTCATAAATAATTCGGCAGTAAGAAACGCAATAGCTCAGTTTTTCTTTCTTTCTTTTTTTCTTTTAAACATTTTAGACAAAATTTGATCTTTTAAATTTGCAAGGAGCTCTTTATCACATCCTTTTAACTTAAGAAATGACAATTTGTCTTCCTCCGAAACAAATAAATATGTGTTACCTTGCAACCACATTCATGAACCATTTTTTCATGTCCGCTTCTCCTTGTACTTTCTGTTTTCCTGTCAAATATACTCCAGTACCACCTTCTCCGGGACCGATACGCTTCTTCGAATAATCCGGTATTTGATGCAGCATGACATCGCGTTCCCGCTTTCAAGAATTTTCAAAAATTGAAAAAAAAGGAAAGAAAGAAAAGAGAAAAATCGTAATCCAACAAAAGTAGAACATTTCATCCGTAAGGAATGTTCAATAACTTAGAATAGGGCATCCTCCAGTGATCGCCAAGATTGTATGTGACTAATAACGACGATGTGTTTTTTGGCGACCAAATCTGTGTCTGGTCTCTCATTCAATCGTCGTTGATCAATGTGGTGCGAAAAACGGAATGATTGAACCATTGGATTAGGTAATGGCGATATTTGTTATCTGGCTGATGAAATAAATTTAAACTTAACAAAATTTAAATTTCTAAATAAAAATGCATACTTTCCGTGCAAGAAATTGAAACTGCAACAGATTACGTGCATAGAATATTACGAAAAGGACGAGCATCACAGTAAACATAATGTTTAGTAATACGGTTGCTTTGTAACGTGGAATAAAATATCGTATCATACTGCAAATTATATGAGTAGAAAAAATAATTAAATAACTAAAAATTTAAAATATGAACTGACTACTTAAATATAACATAATGAAATACGTTAAACACGAGGAACTCATAAACAACTAGCTAAATAAAAAAATATAATAAAAATTTAATAATTAAAAATTAGGCTGAAAACCTATTTAAACAATATAACCACTAAGAAATTGAATATTCGAGTAGGAAATGATGCAACATATTTATTGGTATCATCCAGTAGAAATAGTTTTCCAGTGAAATTTAAAAAGTAATAATAATAATAACAGTGATAGTAAGAGTAATGATAACAATAATTAATGATAATAGATAATAATAGTATTAATAATAACAATAATAATAAATGATTAATAATAATAGTAATAACAATAATAATAATGAATAAATAATAGTAACGGTGATAAAAATAATTAATAATAGTTGATAAATAATAATAATAATGACCAAATACTTAAATTCATTATGGCCACAACATAAAACCGCAGAAACCTGTCGCCGGGAACCACCCACTACCCCCCAAAACATTTAACAGCAGAGGAAATGGTAAACCAAAAAGCTACCACTACCACCAAATTTTGGTCTAAATATTGCGGCCCAGTCTTCTTTAATTGCGGCTCGTTGTGAAAATTTCACAAATTAATTCTTGCAATCTCACATGCAATTTGTTAAGTTTGAGTATTTATTTGTTTATGTTAGGTTTAATCAATTGAAATGAATAAAAGCAAGAACGAAAAAGAACGGAATAAAGTAGAAGTGAAAATATTCTTTTGATCAATCGATTGACTGATTTATTGATGATTGTGACCGATTATTTAAAATGACTGATTATATTAAAAGAAAAAAAAGAAAGATTATTGTAGAGAACAATTAATCATAATGGTAATGTTATATTCAACCTGTTACCCTCTTATGATTTTTTTCTTTTTTTTATTTTTCATTTGTAATCTTCCTCTTTTCGAAATATATATTATCACATATTCATTACTCACATTTCGTTTTTCCCCTTCTCTCTCTCCCTCTCCTTCTCTCTTTCTCTCCCTCCTTCCCTCTTTATTTCACATATATCGAGAATAATTATGATAAATCTTATTCAATAATAAAATCATCGTTTAAATTGAACGAATAACTTTAATTTAGAAATTATAAGATAGGAAATGATTTTGTTTCATTAATTGAATTAGTTAATTAATTACGAATGAGTAAAACATGGAATAAAAAGGTAAAATAAGTAAAGATTGAATTTTTATCGGATCGATATAATTTAATCTAATGAAAGCAATATGAAATATATATATTTGTTCCTTCAATTTTTTTTCCTCTTTTTTTCTCTTAAAATTTATTTTTGATCATTCTTACTGATTGTATGCTAGCACCATTTTGCTTTTATCTAATCTCCTGAGATTATCAATATTTTATTAATTTTATCGATAATTTTAGAGAGAGAGAGGGAGAGAGGGAAACATTATAATAAATCTGGCAAAACGATCACTTCTCATATTTCAGTATTCCATTTTTTTTTAGCATTAATTTTCAATAATAGAATTATATTTATTGAATTGCAAAATTTTCTGAAAAAGAATTTTCAGTTATTTTAAAATTTTAACTTTTATAAATTGCAATGATTTCATCAACATTGTTGAATGGAAGAAAAGCATAAAATCTTTTCAAATTTAAATTATTTATTATCATTATTTCCAGAAATTTCTTTTATTTCATTGAAAATTTTTGCATTTGATCTTTTTTCTTCTTCAATTTTCTGCATTTCCTACATTTGCTCATTGTTTCTATTTCTATCAATGAAAAAATGGTACAGTTATCACAGAAGGCGATGATTTTCATATATAAATAATGGTAATTTTTTTTTTTTTTCATTTAACATTTCTCCATTTTTGTTAAATAATTTCTCTCAAAGAGTAATTAAAATTGAAACTCAAATTCGTTTATCATTTTTATTCATTAAAATAACACTCAAGCACACATTTAACCATTTTTCCTCCTTAAAATGGGCACATTTGTAAAATTAAGAAAAATATTTTCATTTTTCACAAAAATCGATTAATTTAATTATTTCTTCAGATAACATAATTTTCATTTACTAAAATAAGTGTAAACAAAAATTACATTTTTTTCTTTAAATGAAAGAAGAGACAAAAAAAAAAGAGAGAGCAATTTGTAAATGTGAAAAATAATGAAATAATTTGAATTTATATCAGCTAGCCAAGAATATTATCAGCCAAGTTTTTATTTCTTCATCTATAGTGATAGTCTTCATCAAGCAAACTGTTCTGATCTTTATGTTATACAAAGTACAAAGAAAAAAAAAAGAAAATACAAAAAAAGGAAAGGAAAAAAAAAAAACGCTATCTGAATTATTCAACTAGGCTTAATTTTTGAAATGATAATCGCCTAATGCAAATAAATTTTGAAATGTAATTGTGGTACAAATGTGGCATAGTGAGAGAGAAAAAGAAAAAGAAAAACTGAAAATGCTAAATGCTACCTATCATAATTAATTTTCATCTGTGCTAAATATTTAAGAAATGTTTGTATTAAAATATTTGAAGATTAATTATTAATGAAAAGGAAAAGAGAGAAAACAAAGAAATTATCAAGTTTCATATTTTACAGAGTGATAGCAATATCAAGGAAAGAAATAAATTCAAAATGAATTATCACTGATTTAATATCATCAATACAATCATTATCATAATTCGTATGCCTAAAAACTATCAGTTGCTAAAAAAAAAAAAAAAAAGGAAATGAAAGAATTCATAAAACATACCATTAAAGCTTTGATATTATCCAAATTATTAAAATCCATAATAATGAATTTGTTAAGACACAAAAACAAAAGAAAAATTTATTTAATTTGAAAAAAAAAGGAAAGAAAAAGCTAGAGAAAACAAATTATTAATGAAACACTTTTCAGTCATTTTTTTTTTCAGTCAATTTTTTGCTCTTTTTTTTTTCAGCTTCCAACTGTTTCGATAAACTAAAGAGAAGATAGGAACTGAAAAGTCTTTTAGTAAATTTTTGAAATTAATCTACAAATTGCAAATGAAATTGATTTTCACGTATAAATTTTAACTGCACATTTTATAAATGATAACAATCATTTTCCCAATTGAATGATAAGAAGGATTTTGCGAATTTTCATAAGTGACATATAGATGACAATACTACTGAAAATGTGTTAGCGAAATGTGTTAAAATAAAATTATCGTTAATCTTTTGAAAACAAAAGGTTAGGTAAATGACCTCTTCTTCATATGTAGAATGACCTTTCGTTATATGAGAATATATAATATAACATATTAACAACATTGTTCGTTACATTTTTGTATACATCCAATTTGACTTCAACTTTTGCTAAAAAAAGTTTTTTCTTTTTCTCATTTTTTCTTTTTTTTATTACTCCTTGCATCATCCATCATCATTTATTCTTGTTTTTCATTTCACAATTCTTTTTTGATTACTTCTTCCGAAAGTACTGAAAATATTTCACCTTTTATTCAAGCTAGAAATTTTTTAAGCAAATTGAAGATTAATTTAAAAATTACTTCCCTATTTTCTTACTTACACGTAAAATTATTTTAAAACTAAAACTTTTTCATCTTTGAGATCCTAACATGAATAAATCATAAAATTATTATTCATTCTTCATTAATTAACCTATATGAAAATGAAACTTCATTTAATTCCAAGAAAATAAAATCTCATTTACTTTTGCAAGATAATATCTATAATAATGTTGCCTGTTAGCATAAAAATTAAGAAAATAATAATAGCTTAAAGAAATCTTTCCACCCTAAAAAATTGATAGATTTTTTATTAAAGTTCAAACAGTAAATTTGTTAATTTCAAATCAATCCCTATGCCACTTGATTGACACCTCTTTGCAATCTTTCGATATGTAATTAACCTCTGACCTGAATAGAACTTTCCATATCTCACCGATAACAATCGACTTAACCTTTCCTTTCGTTTTTTTTTTATCAGCAAATATTAATATAACTGTTATGTTTATGGATAACTGTTAAATATCACACCAAACTAGTTCATTATAAGCTACTCTCGCTATCAACTAACATATAAAGTAAATTTTTAAGAAAAAAATTCTTAGTTTTCCATTAAAAAATTATTTAGTTTTTTCATTATTTCTTTTCCATTTAAAAAACTAGTTTTGTTATTAGCATTCCGTTCCGGTTATTCGGAAAAATTCTTTAGGAAATTCGCACTGTTAGCTTGTTTCATTCATTAAATAAAATCATGCATATATTAAACAACATCTTACATAATAATTTATAATGGAAGCAACGAATTTAAAAAGTAAAACAGATCTTTTTACTACAATTAATAATAATAATAAATATAATATTTTCTAGTAAAACAGAACAAAAAGGAAAACAATGAATAACAACGAAAGATACGAAATTCACTGACACTTTATTTGTTGCGAAATATTAACAATTTCTGAGAAAAAAAATAGACAATAATTTATTTTTAAGACAGAAGAACCAATCTGTTGCTTAAATTTACATTTCTCTCAATAATCCTTCCAATAAAACTTATCTCCAATGATTCAATTGGTAATTATTTTGTTTGATAATATATGCAACCGCATACAAATATTCCAGATGATACTCATTCTCATTTCAAAAATTTTGCCATCTCTCACAGTTCCTCTTCTAACACTTCCTTAGTGCTTTCATTGAAAGAATTGCTAATAGAATTTTTGAAATTACAAGAATTTCCACCTAAATAGTTTTAAGTGGTGAGAAATGAATACGAAACATATAAATATCTTTCCATACAAAAATACCATTTTTTAACATAAGAAGATAAACCATTCCAAAAAGTGAGTTCAATTATTGATATAAAACGTTGTACTGATGATTCAAATAAAACGATGCTCAAAGAAATATGTGCTGCACTGTTCCACCTCAAATTCTAACTATGCAAAACAAAATATGTTAATCCCATACTTTGCTTTTTCATTTTGCTTCAACTCACTTATATCTAATCATTTGATAAATCCAAATTACATGTTTTGTTAGTGTAAAATTATTGAGCACCAAAACTAACAAATTATTTTTGCAACAGCAAAAAGAAAAAAAAAGAGTATATCAAAATGTCAAAAGTTTTTTCTTTGTTCAAATAAGTGAGAATTAATCAAACTGCTGAAAAAGAAATAGCTGAAGTTGAATATAATAAGTAAAGCGGAATAAAAGTGAAGAGCACTTCTAACATAAGCGTCAATAGAAGGAAACAAGTGATAATTTACTCTCTTGACAAATTTCATTCTTTGATGGATTACATCAATATTTCCCCTTTTTTTTTTAGTGGTAATTCTAGGTACAGAATGAAAGCTGAGCAGAATGATTTAGGAGGAAAGAGAGAGAAAAAAAAAGACATAGGAGGTGCAAATATGGAGCAAAAAAAAAATGTGGCAAAGAACGCAATCTAAACTTTCGAAATTTTTCCATCATGTTTGAAAAATCCTTTAAATTAATCTGCAAAAACGAGTAGGACGATGTTGTTTAGAAATGAAAGTAAATGTTTAAGTTCCAAAATTTACCACAACACTCTGTAGACGAATCATCATCACATTTTTCAGATGGCACAGGTGGAGGAAAATCAAACGAGCTTCCGCACGCTGTATTTAGTTGCTAGTTTAAATACCCACACGAATAAGACAATATGAAAAATTAATTTGTTTATCATAAATCACCATGCGAATGTAAATGAAAACTGTTTGGATTCGATTGTAGATCCATACCAAAAGCATGCATTAGTTGTGACCAATATGGTTTCAAAAGCCAATAAAAGTAACCAACACAAAGCGTAGTTAGCATAACAAAGGTAAGTAGGGTATGTGACACACGTTTCTTGATTGGCTTTTCATAATCACCGGCACGGCAAACAACCTCACCATCGATGTAGTTTCGAGCGATAAATTTCAAAACTTCATCCAGAAGAATAACGGGGAATGAAATTTTTAGCACTGCGAACCATTCCACCAGTGTAAGCGGTGTAATCTGGAAGATCGTTGCCAGAATTTCCACGTACAAGATAACAAAGTGTAATGACAGCGATAGAGCGATCGATGACACCAACCAGATGTTTTTCCACGGTGGCATTACCAAAAGCGATTGGTTTTCCGATAAACTGTAAATTGCATATGTTTCAATCGTAAATGAATATTTCAATTTGTTCATTTCTTCAACACATTAATAGCTACGATCAAGAAATTCTCTTGAAATTTTTGGTTGCAAAAGTACATCATGGCGATGCTTATCTAGGAATTTCTAAAACACATAATATAGGAAGAGAAAGTAAAAATACATCAAAGGACTTTCAGCATTTTCCTAAGTTATTTCATCTTAGCTACAGAAGTAAACTAGAACAGACAAAACCTAAGTACTAATTTAACAGCGGCAGAAAATTTGTTACATCGAAAAGAAAACCTATTTAGTGCATTGAACATTTCAATTGTAACTAGAACTGAAAGTGCCATTGCATTCGGATGTGCATCCTCAAAAACGGCACAGTCAAGATCGACAAAGTTTTCTGGTTCAATTTCACAACGCATCCAATGTGTCAATTGATAATAACTGATCTGTGGACCATCTTCATACAACAAAAACCACCACATCGCTGCACCAACAGTTGCCAATCCAACATATGCTAAAAAAGAGAAATAGATGTGCAAAAAAATATCAAATTGATTTCAGTTCATTTCAAGTTTCAGTCATTTCGATAATTCAGTGCAAAAGGTTACACAATAAATTACATAATTGGCAGAGTATACAAAGAAATTTGAATAATAAGTGATTAGAAATTTTCTTTGCTTTTCTGTTAACATTTTATAGTGATACACCATAATTAATTCATCCAGACAACATCACCAGAAGCTTTCTTTTTTTTTTAAAGTTGTTTTGATATGACAGTAAAAACTTACATCCAACAGCCATGTAACGAAAGAAAAGCCATTTGGAGATAAGCGACTCTCCAGCAGAACGTGGTGGTCGGTCCATAATATCCAGATCCGGAGGATTAAAACCTAAAGCAGTAGCTGGAAGACCATCGGTGACTAAGTTCACCCACAGCAGCTGCACGGGAATTAATGCTTCGGGTATGCCTAATGCTGCTACTAAAAAAATCGATACAACCTGAAAAATTCTTTACTCAGGAATCAATAAATTCAGACTATCTATTTTTAAACATTCTGACCTTTTAATTCCATCTAACTGACCCACATGCTTGTGTAAAAAGATCAAGCTATTATACTTAAAGTGTTTTATTATAGACATTTCAAAAAGAGAGGCAACACAGTTTAGGATTCAGTTGGTTCTTCACCCTTAAAATTCAATCCTTAAACTGCTCCGAATTATTCTACATTTCGAAATGCTAATATTTAAACTAGCATTGTGAATGGAAAGATTTTGGAAAACTTTTAAAATCCTTATTTTCCATAGATTCGAAACGCAACCCTTAGGCTGGTATCACTCAGTTTGGAAAGAGAAAATAAGACTGTTAAAATTTCAAATCAATTTTCATTTTCTAACTAGGAAAAATGAAGCAAAAATGTTGGTCTGAAAAAATCGCGCTTTCAAATAAGAAATATATTAAAATTTGTGAAACCTCGCCAATATTTGATGAAATAAGATAACGAATAAATTGCTTCATGTTATTGTAAATAGCTCGTCCTTCTTCAACCGCAGCAACAATTGTCGCAAAATTATCATCAGCTAGAACCATTTCTGATGCCGTTTTTGCAACAGCTGTTCCTGAACCCATAGCAATGCCTGAAATCAAAAATAACAATTAACTGTTGCAAAAAAGGACAGAATTGGCAAATAGAAGTACTTAAAGGAATGAGAAGAATCTGAAAACGAAATAATGCACCTTTAATCGTGATAATGCATGCATGGCACATGTATGTCATCGTAACCTATGAATAGATGAGATCTCGCAAAATTAACATTCTTTTAATAATCAAATGTATCCTTTTCATATACGTCACAAATACAACTCTAAACCATACAATTCTAAAACCATATCTCTTAGTTATCAGTGAGTACTACAATGATCTAAACTTGCTCCTCATACTATTATTAGAATTTGCCTAGCTTGCCTAGATCGTATCTGCAACTTGACTACTTACTACTACAAGCAAACATTCTGAGACTGCATTATATAAATACAAATATTCAAACTGCTAGTACCATACCGATTTCGGATTTCTTCAGTGCCGGTGCATCGTTTACTCCATCACCAGTCATGGCAGTAATTTCACCATGGGATTGAAGAAATTCAACAATTTTTGATTTATGAGTGGGTTCAACACGTGCAAAAAGTTTAGCTCGTCGGCAAGCATCGCTTTGTTGCTCTGGTGGTAGATCGTCAAATTCCCGTCCGGTAAATGCCTTACCTGAAATTGTTTCCACATTGTGATAAAGTCATTTTTTATTTTTTTTATTCCGAATGATCACAACCATATTTTTCATCTTGATTACAACGATAACAGTTACAGTAATGGGCGATATTAATTCAGCAATACGTCATTCACTCGACAAATAAACAAATCACATATAGTCATGGCCATTAACAAATAAAATTGGGACATGATATCCCCTTCCGTTCAAGGAGAAATTTTCATTTTCAAGTGATTTTTGTAAATGAAATTATGATGATATTACCGGTAGAATCTTCGTCCTCAGCAAAAAGTCCAATACGACGACCGATAGCTTCTGCAGTATTTTTGTTATCACCGGTGATCATGATAACTCGGATACCGGCCATACGACATTCTTTAATTGAAGGAATCACCTCGGCTCGTGGTGGATCTAACATACCAACAACGCCCACAAATGTTATATCCTTTTCGTAAAGTATAAACTGTGACGAATCTTCCAAATTCATACTGCAAAACATTTCTGTATCATTTGAATACGCACCGAAAATTTCACTAGAATACAATAAGATTAATTGTTTGGTTTTTAAATATAATTAATACAAGTGATTGCATTCGAGATATCATGCGACTTGAAAAAAAAAAAATCATTTTACATTACAACATCATTTCCCGCTTTTTTCCGTTCAAACAATGATAATCAATTACTTGCGAGGATCTGGAGGACTATCGATTGTTCCTAAAGCTAAACATCGTAAAGTATCCCGTCCGGTACCATAATGAATGCACTGATCGACGATTTTCTGCGTTATCTTTTGTGTTAATGGTATTCGCTGTCCATTCACTCGAACATGAGTACACCGATTTAGTACACCTAAAAGAAGAATTCATGAGAAAAACAAAGTAAAATAGGCACTTGACAGTTGAAGCAATAATTCAAAAAGCATCTGTAAATAAACTTGGTCATTTACAGATTTCTGATAAATGATTCATATGCATATTTGCTTTAAAAAATGCGAAGCAAATTACTATACTCACTACAGTGTTTGGGCACATAATAAGAGCATCATACTCTTCCTAGTCTCATTTATACAAGCATGTCATATAGTTAAAAAAAAAAAAAAAATGTAGAATTTAATTAATTCGAAAACAAATTTAATGTGTCTTCTCAACCTTCATGCTCTGATTTATGAAATAAGATCATCTGAAAATTTCAACAACCAAAATTTCTTCCTTTAAATTCAAGAAAAGATTTGATATTTTAATACAAAATATATAATGAAATATATAATATAATATAATGAAAAATATACACAAAATATATAATGAAAGTAACCTTCTGGTGCTCCTTTCACAAACATTTTTGCATTCGTTCCACCGGATGATGGTATACAAAATGCGCTCATACTTTTCCGATCACGTGAAAACTCCAAAGTAAATTCTTTCTTCCATTTTTGCTGAATCACTCGATTGCAAACATTTCCTAGATCACGAGGTGACAAGCCCACTTTATTCGTTCCATATACATTCATTTTTTCGCATAAAACGACTAATGCTGTTTCCGTTGCTTCGCCAACTTTCTCATACACGTGTTTCGTCTAGAAAATATAAACAAACATTTTCAATGTTTTAATTACTCCATTTCATCTTAAATTCCGTAAATTACAACATGTCAAGACAATCAAAGTCCTAAAAGTAATTTGTGAAGCCTCTGTTAACTGGTTGGAACACTATATTCTGAAAGCTTCAAATGAAAATTACAGTTAATTTTTCATATCAGAATTGCAAAAAAAAAAAAAGAAAAAGTTAAACTTATATCATACTTCGTTATAATCAACAGAAGAATCGTTGCACATTGCACAAATAGTTGCCAATTCTGTTAAAGCCTCAAATTCACCACTTGCACAGTTTATTTGCCGTCCGTGATGAAATACCTGAAAATAAATCAAGTTTTCAATTAAGTATGAAAATTCTTTATTGAAAAAAAGTTTTACGCGTAAATTTATGTCTGATGATCGCATCGTTTAACCAGAAGAAGCGAAATGCAAATATGATAACCAATCTCAATTGCTAATCGTTTCATCCCAAGCGATTATTAATGTTCACAATCTTATGAGAAACTTTTTCTGCTTTTTTTTTCAGATAGAGAACTGCTCAGCCATATACAAAAAATTTTGTTTTATTCAAATATATCCCGCCGAAATTCTACAGAACTATAGAAATTGTGGAAAAAACCATTTGTAATAAAAGTTACGAATACTTTGTCATTTATTGCATAGAGTTTTTTCTGATCAAATATTGATAGAATTAGTTGAGTAGGCATATAATTAAAATGCAAAACAAATAATTTAAATAAAGTAAATCAAGTTGCTACCTGTCCTGATGGTTCATAAGTTGATCCGCCAACAGTAAATTCGAGGAAATCAATATCGTCGCCAGTTACTTTGCTTGCAACAAACATTTTCGAAACGCTCATTTGATTAGTAGTAAGTGTTCCGGTTTTATCTGAGCAAATTACGGAAGTACAACCCAAAGTTTCTACTGATGGTAACGAACGCACAATAGCATTTTTTTTAGCCATTCGACGTGTACCCAAAGCTAAGCAAGTTGTGATAACAGCAGGAAGACCTGTAATATCAACATGCAGACAAAATTCACTTAATTTCAATGCCATCACGTTCTCAATTTCCAAGCTCGCAAGTCAAATGAATGTGAGAGGTATATATCATTACATATCAATTCCAAAAATTTGAAGAAATGTAAAAGTTCGATTTAGGTTCACAATAGCTTTCCGAAACTTATTCAATAACAAATATCTCTTTTCTTTACATTGTGTAACGTTCATTAAATGTGAACAAACAAACCTTCTGGAATAGCAGCAACAGCAAGCGCAACAGCAATTTTGAAGTAATAGATAGCACCTTTGATCCATGAACCACCATGAGCAGGATCATTGAAGTGACCGATATTGATCGCCCACACAGCCACACAAATAATTGAAATAACCTAGAAGATTTTCCACTGGAAAAATTACAAATTAAAATAAAAGTTTGCCGGGGAACTTGTTTATAAATTTCTAGATTTAATTCAAATTCCAAAAAGTGATTAATAAAAACAAAGCAAATCACACTTTGGACAACTGTTCACCGAATTCATCAAGTTTCTGCTGCAACGGTGTACGATCGGTTTCAGTTTCAGCCATTTCGGTACGAATTTTACCAATTTCCGTATTTAACCCAATACCAAAAACAACACCACGAGCCTAAAATAGATAGTGTTAATACGATCTTTATACGCATCCATAGCAATCAATAATCCCATCTGCTAATAACTTAAGCAAATATATATACCTTCCCAGCAGCAACGTTTGTTCCGGAGAAAAGACAATTCTTCTTATCCTGGTTAACAGCCCTTGGATCAGGTACGCTATCCGTATATTTAATTACAGAAACTGATTCACCGGTAAGAATTGACTGATCAATACGCAATGTTGTTGAATAAATTTTTATCAAACGTAAATCTGCGGGAATTTTATCACCCACTGAAATAATGATAATTTTTGTATAAACAAGCAGATTAAAACAGTAATATATTCTGGAAGTGTTGCAAAGTAAGTGAATGGAACAAATCAATAGCGCAATCAGGTTTGTGTCGATCTACCCTAACAGTAATTATAATTTTCCACTACTGTTGCACATTTTCTGAAGATACAATAATATTGCTGAATATATCCGCTATACAACAATAATCGATAAGGATGTGAAATTATATGATTTGCTGAGTGAAAGAACAAAGCGGAAACTCACAAGGATAAGTCGACAGAATTTAACTCATTGATTTTAGAATATAACACGATTTCTATTATCTTAATGTAAAAAAATATAGAAAACATCCAAAAAAGTATGAAAAATATTCCTCATTGAAAGATACCTGAAACCTCAACGATATCACCCGGCACAAGTTCATTAGCACGAATCATCTGAATTCCGTGCTTCCCTTCACGCATTACTTTTGCCATCTCTGGTTCGTATTCTTTAAGAGCTTCTATAGCACTTTCAGCATTCCTCTCCTGAAAAACAATTTAAAATTAAAAATTAAATTTAACATAAGACAAAAATTTGATTATTGACAGTTCTACTGTAAGTCATGAAAGTGAAGTGAAGAACAATTTTCCATTTTTCTTCAATGACAATACTCCAGTTTCTCAGTTCTTTCAATTAAAAATTTCAATCTATCAATTTTGGTAAAAAAATAGAATTTATCCTGTGACGTAAAATGTTTGCTGCAGCACGGTAAATTACAAAAATATCCCAGGAATTCTTACTGTTCGAATATTCAGTATAGTTAATCACTTAGTCTTAGTTTTACTGCATCATAATTCCAGCTAAATTCAGTTTGTTCCCTTGTTGAAAGATACCAATATTTAATCAATAAATGACAATCAAAAGATGAAAACATGAAGAGTTATCAAAAAAAAAAAAATAAACTTACTTGCCAAACACCAACCGTTGCATTTGCTATTAAGATAAGCAAAATTACAAAAGGTTCAACGAATGCAGTGACCGCTGATGTTTGATCGTCGTGCTCTTCAAATAAGGCTAGCACCTTGAAAATTAAAATGATTGCAAAAAGAAGAAACTGATATTTTAAAGTGTTCATGAAATTTTTCAAAAACAAATAAATATACTTACGAATGAAATGATAGCAGCAAGAAGCAAAATTTTGACAAGGAGATCGTCGAACTGTTCCAATATTAATTCCCATAATTTCTTCCCTTCTTCAGCTGGCAGTTCTAAAGTTATAAAAATTTTTAATCCTTAAGTTTTAAAAAGATTTCCAATTAACCAGAATTTAATGAATTTCTCAAAACAGTTCATGTGATTATTACGAAGATTACTAATTACAAGGAACATTTTCCAGAGTTTGTTCCTTTGTTATCATTTCCAAACAATCTGCCCATTTGACTGCAAAGTCCTAAGATTAATTAAAGGGAACGTCAGAATATTACGTTAGAATTACTGCGTATGAAATAACTAAAGTAGAGATGGAATTACAGAAGTGTACAAAATATCTAAAATACAAAAATCTTTGAGATATTTTGCGGTTTATGTGGAAAATGTTAAAACATGAAAGAAAAAAAACACATACCGTTCGAGCCATATTTTTCTCTGTTTTGAAGAACCTGTTTCTCGGTAAGGCCAACATCACCATTGACACTGAAATACTGCAAGACCTCATCGGTTGATTTCGTGTGGGCGTTCTCCATGTCGGTCCCTCCTTTTTAGTATTACGCCCTGAAACGATGACAAAATTGAAATAGCACTATATTAGCAGTTTTGGAGATGAAGATTATCACAAAAAATCAATGCGAAAGTTAAATGCATATATTTGTGAAAAAGTTTACCGACGAATAATCCCTATGTATAACAGTTAATATGGAATGTACTTGGAAACATATTTCCTACTGATTAACATTGCATTTATTAGTTATTTCAATCTTAGGCATTTCTATATTTAATATTATAATATCGACCTAATTTTCAATCAGAATAATTTGAACCAAACAAATTAAATTAATTGAAAGAAAAGACAGAAATCAAAACTAAGATTTACAGAAAACATAATAAAAACTACAAACATGCTAAAAATCAATCAGAAAAAAAATGAATTGAAGGATAATTTTTTTATTCATTTCATATGTCAACATATGTGTCATACATAGACTATTTAATAACGTATTCGAGTAGCATTTATAAGATGAAAGCATTACATAAAATTGATTACCAAATCATACAACATCTCTAGAAGTTCCTCTGATGGTAAAGAAATGAGTGCTGAATGATGAAAAGATAAGGGAAATGGTATGATTACGACGACAAACGATAAGAATTCACCGACTGTGGTATTTGAAAACTACCAGACAAAACAGCATGCTAACACTAAATAATATGCAAGATATGACATGCAAGATACAATTTTATACTTATTCAATAATCAAACACCAAACAAATTCTGTAGTATGAATTTCCCAAAGAATATAATTCCCAACTTTGCTCTCATTATTCTAATATCAACGGAAAAAATACATATTTTGTCATAGATACGAAAATTAAACAATAAAATACAAGAAATGTCTATCATTTTTCATACTTCTTAATTTGAACTTTCTTCAGCTTATGCTATCTTATGTTACACTTCATCTTATCTACGATGTAAGCGGAAAAGAAAAAACGAACGATTCATTGAAAACGGAAATAAAAATAATGGAATAATTATAACATTCGAATTTGATATGGAAGTTTTCTATTTTAATTTCATGTTAATTCAGCAATATAATTACCCTAAAATACTAATGTTTAAATTTCATTTCGAAAATTTCGGTTAAACTAGGAAAATACGAATTTTTCACGAAAATATGAGTCTTTAATGAAAACATATCCAAAAACTTTCCAAATTATATGAACGAACATTTCAATCAATTATCCATTTATGTTACCGCATCTAAAAGTAATCTTAAGCAATCTTTTCCTGAAATCTTTTAATGATCGTTTATCAACATCATCCAATACACCGTAGAATTTTTATGTGGACGGTTAAAATTAGAAATCAAATCCAAAAAACAATAAAATTCACTTTAAATTAGAAAGAAATCCAAAATTCATAAATTAAAACTGATATTAAATATAGTGAGAAATACAAATATATCAACATATTAATATATGTTCTGTCACGTGAGTTTTCCAATATATGTATAATGATTACATTCAACTACATTAACATATGTAATATCACTATGCGTTCACATGTGTCAAAAAATACACACATACATTAAAAAATAACTTGTACAAATCGATTTTGCAACAAAGAATTAATTTTGTTAAATACAAATCATTCTATCATCCAATTATTTAATGAGATTCAAACTTTTGTTTAATGAGATAATGGAATACATTAAACGATGATTTAACTCTTTTATGAAATGATTTGACCTGAAAAATGGAACAATTTTAGGCAGCCATAAAGATTAATTATTAAAAATTAAACAGTTGCATATAAATAATCATATATCTCACTAATCTCTTAACTGATCTTACAGCAAAAGTGAAAAAAAGAAGGTTAAATAACATTATTTCTATCTTTACAATGAACATTTACAATCTATACACTTTGTATAGGCAAATCGTGAACGAATGAATATGAAAGATTAATTTTGTAAAAGGTTAAAGGTTAGTTCTAAATTTCTAAATACCAAGAATTCTCGTAAAAACAATCACCTTCAATTTCCAACAAAATCTACAGTAAACAATCGATTGGTAACACTAATGCATTCAATACCATTTCAATGAGAAAAGAATTATTATTGGGAAGTGACTAAATATAACGATGGACCGTATGGTCCAAAACGTCATCGTTATTTCCAGTTCAAATTCATTTTCAATAGTTTCCTTCTTCGAGAAACAGATATGCCTGAAACTGTGTTCGTTAGCGTACTGTCTGGTTTGTTCCGGTTCATTCCGGTTCATTCCGGTTCATTCCGGTACTGCTTATCTTCTGATGAATGGTTATAGTGATTTGATGAAAATTCCTGTTATTTGTTTTTTCATCCAAACTGTTTACATTATTTAGATTAATTTTAAATAAATTTTTAAAAATTGCGCATATTTGTTGAATTTCTTTTTTCTTTTTTTTTTTGAAGGTATAAAAGTATAATAATGATTTGATAATTGATACATTTGAAAAGTTTCTGCTGCATAAATTAAGATAATTGAATATATCATTGAGGTAGTTGAATGTAATAGAAATTGAGTAATGCTAGGAAGATTGTTAATTATTAATTAGCTAATATTAAGAATTATTTGGAACAAATGGGTTAATCTCGCATTCTATGATGTAATACTAATAATTTCCTGTGTTGTTGCAAAAGTAAATTGATGGGAAATAGATTTCAAAATTATTTGAGATGAATTGTTCATTTGAAAGAGAAATCCGTTTATTATTTTAATATGCCTCAAATGTGTCATCATTTTTTCCTAACTATATTTCTGCCATATCAGCTGAATCAGCTAAATCAGTTGGTTTAAGAAAAAAAAAAAAAGAGGAAACGATAGATACAAATGAACCATAAATTTTCAACATTTATTTATGCCTCAAGAAAAAAAAAGGAAGCATCAAAAATAACCGAAAATAAACCAACTGAAATAATAAAAAGAAAAAAAAA
>SSBO01000002.1:854844-861022 GCA_005281725.1 Wuchereria bancrofti | reverse complement strand
TTTCAATTAACTTTTTTTTTCTTTTTATAATTTAATAAAATTTTTATAATTTAATAAAAATATATTTTATAATTTAATAAAGATATATAAAAAAGGAAAGTTTTATAAAAGTATAAAAATTTTACAAACTATTATAGAAATTATTTCTGCTTAATTATTCCACTAATCTATTAATATTTGTCAACAATTAAAACACAGTGTAATAAATATTTATCAAATATTAAAGTATTTATTAAACAAATGAATTGTTTGAAAAATAAATGCCAAACTTATATTACGCATAAAATTATATATTACTTTTCCTGTTAGATAACTTTGAAATAATTATTATACTAAATAATATGAATATTTATTATACAATACTTACTGCTAACTATTTGATTCATTGTAACATTCATTCATTTTTAACTTAAACTTGAATTTTTTTTTTTCATTTTTTCTCTATCCTCATTACATATAGTTAATAATTATAACTTATCGCTATTTTTACCTCCAATTAAACTTATTCAAAGTCTTTGTTTAAAAAATTTTGATTATTTTAAAAAAGAAATTATATTATTCGTTGATTTTAACTAATAAATTGCCATAAGTGATTAGATCTTATTCAAATATGTTTTCAAACGAAATTCAAATTACAAACGTGTTATCGAAGAAGAATAATAGCAGTTTGATTGTAATTGTGAAATTTTAGCCAAAGATTTGTACGAAGGATTGCGAAATTTTGAATTCATAAAATTTCAACTGAAATAATACAACAAATATAAGCATTGATTAGTAAAATTGGAGCGAGAAATTTAATTGAATTCCTTTTTCATCTAATGAGCAACAATTTTAGGCTTACTGATATTATAACGATGGGAAACATTGGTTTATTTTTTTTTTTTCTGATTCAAATGAAATTTAAAATCGAATTACATTATAGGAATACTTAGTTAACTATTTAGATATCATTTTATTAAGCTAAATTTGAAAATAAAATTTGAAAACGCTAGAAATTTTTACCAGGAAAGAACTAAAGAGGAATGTAAACGAAAAAGCGCAATTGTTTGCATTACTTTTTTGCTGCAATCATTCTTGTCAACTTAAGCATACAAAAATCGTTCTTCTTTCGTAACAACTTAAGTAAACAAAAAATTCAATTCATTTAAGCATGTTGCAAAAACGGAGAGAAAAGAAAAAATTATACTATAAAAAAAAAAATAAAATAAGAAGATTTGTAATCATATATTAGCTTTAAAAAAAAAAAAAAAAGAACGAAAAAGAAATGAAATGATTTTAAATTTTGAAATTATATTTAAATTTCTTCTTTTTTGCTTTTATTTGATGCATAAATTTAGATATGATATGTTTGCTATAGAAAACGAACTTTTTGTTTCAATAATTTGTTTAGTTATTAATGAGGAAAAATAATAATTCTCTTTCAAATATCAATTTTATAATAACAATAATAATAATAATAACAATAGTGATGATAATAATAATAACAATAATAATAATAAATTTTTAATAGAAAATAGTTTTTCCACTATTAAAATTTAATTATCACATTTAACATGCACAAAATTTTAGGTACAATATTTTTAGTTATTTTAAATATTCAATTTTATCAATTTTATCATTACTTTAATGTATTTAACTTATATCTCATCCTCATATTTTATTTACCTTATGGCTAATTTTTTCTTTCATATTTTACTTAACTTACACTTTGATTAACTTTATTTTTATCAAATAGTCACTCAACTTTCATTTCTGTATTTATTCTAAAATATATTAAATACTTATTTTATTTACAAGTATTTCAGTATGTGACATAACTTTACTTATTTTTATACAAATAGAACGTAAATAATAGTTTTCCGACGAAAATGAAACAATTTCAATTCTCTGAAAGTGCAAAATAACTTTTATTTTTAGTTCCCAAAAATATCATAAATTTTCCTTTTAAACTTACAACTTCAAAATATCAAACTTTCATTTCTGCAATAAAATTATGGAAGAAATGGAATATAACAATTAATTAATGGACAAAAACAGTTATTCTAAAAGAAAGTGAGAAAAGTTAAGCTATGAAAAGAGAAGCTAATGAGCAATTTAAATTTTATTTGTCTCTCTAATGTTCAAAGGAAAAAAAAGGAGATTTTAAATTTCAAAAAAACTTATTTTTTAATTTTATATGCTATAACATAACTTTTTTTTCCTATTTCTCCCTCACTTTACTTTTTTTCATTTTTTTTTTCAAATATTCCTACTGAAATGACATTTTCAAAAGTGTTTTTGAAGTGGCACTACTAAAGAGAAATGTTGTTAAATATGTCAACGATTATCTCCATTGACATTTAACATCTTTTGTCATCTAAATAAATTCTTCCAATGCTTATTTTCACTGATGAATTCTTTTTGAATGATTTGAAAGATTGAAAAAGAATTTTTTTTTTTTGTGCTATAATTTTTTTAAAAGAATGAAAAGAAAAAAAAAAGCTCAACAAAAGATTTGACTGAATTTCATTAGCATAATTTGAACATTTATCAAATGGTAGGTACTAGCTTTAAAAAATTATCATTTTAAATGTTCAAATAATTATCAAATAATAAGTGCAAATTTTAGCTAAATTTTAAATGATTATCAAATATTAGATGCAAATTTTGACTTAATTTAAATGAAATGCTAAATGCAAATGGTTTAGCTTAATTAAGATAAATTATAAAATAATAATTGCAAAGATTTTAGCGGAAATTGTCGATTTATTATGGAAAATATGTAAAATTAACATTTTTCAAGAAATGAAAGGAAGCAAAATAACAATTTATTATTTGAAGAAAGTCAGTTGCAATGATGGCAAATTAGCTAAATGTTAAAAAGAAAACAAATCTTTTTTTTTTTTTGTTTCTTTTTTGAGTCAAATTATATTTTCTCTGATGGTAAAAGTATTTATCAATTTTAAACTTTTATCCAAGCATTTTATTCAATCATTCATTTATTCCATTTTCAATTTTCATTCTTTTTCTTTTATCATTCACTGTATTACTGATATTTTTCAATGTCAAAGAAATAAAATAAATAATAATAATTTGATAAAATTTTCAATTTTTTATTAAATTTTTGTAGTTTTCAATTTTTTTTTTGCAATAATTTACTAACTTAATTTTCTCGTGTCTAATTTCAATTATTTTTTTTTTTTTTGAAATATTTTCTTAATTCTTTTTTTTTCCCCTTATTTACAAATAATTTTCGATTGAAAGAGAAAGAAAATGATAAAAGAAAGAGCTTTGAAATGAAAGTTGATCAGATGAAGTTGAAATATGTTTCGTAATTAAAGAGAATATAATGTGATATAATTAAATTCTAAGCATTAGCTGAAATAAAAGTAGTGAAATAGTAGGATGAGTTTAAATTGAATTTATGGTAATGATGATAATATTGTTGATCGATTATAATAATAATGATAACAAAGCAAATAGCAACTTGAATGATATTTATTAGTAAGAAATACTTAACAGCAAACAGATTGACATAAAAAGTTTTAAAATTCAAATGATTTAATAAATTTTAAAATTACTACAAATATTTCACTGTTACTTAATTTCGTGCAACATTTGCAAGAAGTTTACGTTAAAATTTTTGTGAAAGACCACCTGTTAAATAATTAACCGTAAACTTTCTCGTCAGGTGCTATTCTGTTTATGTATTAACATTTGTATCCATTCATCTTACCATCACTAATTTTCCTTCTTTTCTCTCTCTCTCCCTCTCTCTCTCTCTTTTAACCTTTCAACTTTTGTTAAAAAGGAATTGATTTATTTGCATGAAAATGTGATAAAGAAATAACTTTTGATTAGTTTATTAAAAATATTATTAAAAAAGAAAAAAAAAATTGCAACTGCTCAGAAAGTATTTAATATTTCAATGAAATATTTTAAAAAGCAGTAAAAACGAAAGGAAGAAAATTGAAATGTACTCTTGTTAATAAAAAATTTCAAAAAAAAAAAGCTGAAATTTTTGTTAAGTTTTAAATTTCACCATTTCTCTTTTTTTTTTTGCAAAAATTAAAAAATAGAAAGTTAAAAAAAAAAAAAAAAAAACCAACATGTGCGGTGAAATGAACAAAAAAGATAGAAAGAGAGAGAGAGAAAGAGAGAGAGCGAAAAAAAACAATAACACAAAAGGACATTTGCATAAATTGCATTTCGTTTATTTTTTCATTTTCTTAAATTGATATATTTTATTTTAATTAGCATTAAAGAACACATAAAGCATTATGCCCAGTTCATAATTAAATATATACATGCACAAATTTCAAATTGAATAAAAATTTTAATATTACAACTATTTATAATTTAATATAATTAACTGTCGCATATGTTTAATTTAATTTAAAAAATACCTTATCGTACCGATTTTTTAAATTCTGTCATATAATACTTTTTTTGCATTATACCTTTCTCAAATTAGTACAAA
This sequence comes from Wuchereria bancrofti, assembly GCA_005281725.1. Classification (NCBI taxonomy): domain Eukaryota; kingdom Metazoa; phylum Nematoda; class Chromadorea; order Rhabditida; family Onchocercidae; genus Wuchereria; species Wuchereria bancrofti. The sequence goes on along the minus strand of SSBO01000002.1, from coordinate 856,563 downwards.
TGTTAACATATGCAAATATGAATATACATATGTATGTATTTTTATATTTTCATTTATTCTATTTAGATAATATTTTATAAATCATTGGAAATATATAAATGAAATTGTTTACTGCGCAAATTATACATAAGATAAACAAGTAAATAAATAAGTGAACATATATATGAATAAAAATATTGCTTATTAAATATTTCGATATATTTCTATAATATTTATTTTAAAAATTATGAATACAAATGTAAAATATAAAATATTTCCTCTATTTTTTCAAAAATACAAAAATTATTTATCTACAAAAGTATTTAAAAATATTTATATAAAAATGTTTCATTATAAGATGCGAAAGAAAAAAACAAACGAAAGATATTTTTATAATTTAACAAAATGACAATCGTGGGAATTTGAAAGAGAATTGATTTAAAAAAAAAAAAAACAAAAATTCAAAGCAAACAAAATAGCTAAATAATAATTAGCTGTTATGTAAATATTTTGTGAACAAATAATTTTTAGGGCGAGAAGTTGCATCTTAAAACAACTGTCTTTTTCAAATTTTTCATTTTTTAAAAAAATAAAAAAAAAANGAAATGAACAAAAAAGATAGAAAGAGAGAGAGAGAAAGAGAGAGAGCGAAAAAAAACAATAACACAAAAGGACATTTGCATAAATTGCATTTCGTTTATTTTTTCATTTTCTTAAATTGATATATTTTATTTTAATTAGCATTAAAGAACACATAAAGCATTATGCCCAGTTCATAATTAAATATATACATGCACAAATTTCAAATTGAATAAAAATTTTAATATTACAACTATTTATAATTTAATATAATTAACTGTCGCATATGTTTAATTTAATTTAAAAAATACCTTATCGTACCGATTTTTTAAATTCTGTCATATAATACTTTTTTTGCATTATACCTTTCTCAAATTAGTACAAATGTTAACATATGCAAATATGAATATACATATGTATGTATTTTTATATTTTCATTTATTCTATTTAGATAATATTTTATAAATCATTGGAAATATATAAATGAAATTGTTTACTGCGCAAATTATACATAAGATAAACAAGTAAATAAATAAGTGAACATATATATGAATAAAAATATTGCTTATTAAATATTTCGATATATTTCTATAATATTTATTTTAAAAATTATGAATACAAATGTAAAATATAAAATATTTCCTCTATTTTTTCAAAAATACAAAAATTATTTATCTACAAAAGTATTTAAAAATATTTATATAAAAATGTTTCATTATAAGATGCGAAAGAAAAAAACAAACGAAAGATATTTTTATAATTTAACAAAATGACAATCGTGGGAATTTGAAAGAGAATTGATTTAAAAAAAAAAAAAACAAAAATTCAAAGCAAACAAAATAGCTAAATAATAATTAGCTGTTATGTAAATATTTTGTGAAAAAATAATTTTTAGGGCGAGAAGTTGCATCTTAAAACAACTGTCTTTTTCAAATTTTTCATTTTTTAAAAAAATAAAAAAAAAAACAAAAAAAAAAAAAAAAAAAAGAAATCCTTTACATTGGTTTTAAAGAGGAAGGTAAAACGAAAAAAAAAAAAAAGTTTAGCAAAATGAAGAATAAACTGTTATGTATTTTGCACTTATCTTCATCTCATCCAGAAAATTTAAACAAGAAAATTTAAACAAGAAAAAATTTTTTGTTACATTAAAAAATTTACTCA
>SSBO01000002.1:847344-852344 GCA_005281725.1 Wuchereria bancrofti | reverse complement strand
ATTGAAAATATTTGATTACATAATATATTACATAATTACTTAATATAATACTATCTATAAAGTTTAAAATTAACAAAATATTATATACAAAATTATCATAATTACTGCATAATATTGCAATTTGAATTTGCATTATAGCAATATAATTCCTTTTTTTTCTGTTTAAATTAAATTATATGTAGATTATTGAATTTGAAATTTACAAGTTAGTGATGGTAATTTTAATATATTGCAGTTCATTTAAATATTATAGAAAACATTTAAAAGTATCGATAAAAGTTTAAAAAAAAGTTAAAAATTGAAGAATATATTTTAGCTTATCAATTAGTAAGACTAAAATAATATATATTATTACTTACTTAATAATTTATTCATTTATTGAAACAAATTTAAGGTAAAAATGTTTTGTATTAATGTTAAAAGCTGATGAGGGAATAAATGAAAGAAAAAATTGAGAAATTCCATTAAATTATTTTGTTCCATTTTATTTATAATTTCTTTTCGATAATTTAATTCGTTCACATCACTCTATTTTTATTATGTTTTCATTTCAATCTTTTTCATGAATATAATAAAATCTTTTCTCTTATTTTTTCAAATCTCTTTTTTTTGCTAAAAATTGAAATTTTACTGAATTGAATTGAACATTACAAAAAAGATAATTTTTAAATATTGATTTCTTCTGTCTGAAATGTAAATTTCATTCGAGCAAATGACTGAAAATTCATATCTTTGATTATTTTAATTGGATTTATTGGTTCATTTCAGAATAAATTCAGCAATTAATAATGAGATTTTTGTTAAATTCATCAATAAGTAATTAAATTTTAATCAAATTCAATAATTAATAGATTTTCATTAAATCCAACAACCAAAAATTTTGGTCAAATCCAATTTGTTGTTTTTTTTTTTCGTTGCAATTACTTTACCTATAAAACATTGTAACATATAAAATTGTGAAGAAAAGGAATTTCATCTTAATAATTTTTAGTTGTAAACAATTTTAAAAAACTTTTTATTCTTACTTTTTTTAAAAAAAAAAATTTAGAGAAAAACCGAATAAAATTATGCAAATAATGATTTCATTTCATCTCATCCAATTATAATTAATGAATAAGTTTGAATTAAAATTGAAGAAATTTCCTTTTTTTTTCTCAGTTCCACTAAGAAATATTTTAAAAATTTAAAATTCACTTTATTAAAAATACAAAAATAGCAATGACGCAAAATTACGTGTAGAAATGCAATTAAATATAATTCCGAGAGCTTTATAGTAATTTAATAAATTATAGCTCATATTTTAGCTAAAACAAGACGAATTAATTTTAGCCATAAATTAAATTAAACAAAACGAATTTTTTTTAACAAAAAAAAAAGAAAAAAAAACTGCTAAAACAATTGTCTTACAAATGATTTCAATGAATTTTGACAGTGAAACAAACTGATAAGTTTCTTATTTCTATGAAATCGCACAAATACAAATGACGAAATAATCAAATGAATGTATAATTAATATTATTAAAATGTACAATTAATATTATTAATGTAATTAATGCATATAAATTATTTGTCTTACAAATGATTTCAATCTAATTATGGTTTTATTACAAAAATTTTAAAGGAAATTAAAATTGCAGGTAATTTAGCATGTTTTAAACTGTAAACTATTGTTTCATAATAAAAGATTCATAGGAAAAAAATTACCGAATTGATTAATTAAGGTAAATGCATTAATGAATATAGCAAATTATAGCTCATTAATGAAGCTCAAATAATTATTCAGAATAATTAACTAAATTATTCGTGAAGAAAAAAAGAGTTTTGCATTTTGTAATTTTATATTACGTAAATAATTGATTTTAATAAATCATTTGAGACAAAAAATTACGTAATATTTCAATTCAAGACAATCTGACCTTAATTTCAATTTCGAAGAAAAAAAGAAGGCTTATGGTTGCTGCTAGATCTGATTATTTACTAGTAATTTTATAAACAAATTTCAAAAATCATATTTTTATTAATTTCATTGATTTCAAAACGAACATTATTTATCAGAATTTAATTGTGCAAAATTGAAACGATATATTATGTAAACAATTGATTTTGATTTTATTCACTGTTAACTTGTGCTGACTCATCGAAAACGAAAAATGAAAAATGAGAGTTAAAGAATTTTTTATCATTGAATAGATAAGCTAAAATAAATGTTTCTTCAATTTTCTTCAAGTATTATAAATCATTTATTGAAAAGAATAAAATTTAAATATGGTGTTGAGCAAATTGAGTTTGCAATAAAATTGGAATTAATTTGGCAAATAAACTGAAAATTATTTATGCTTAATAATTTGTAAGTTAATATATTAATTACTCCTCAGTATAGTTTATCATCATTTTACTTTATGAAAAATATCTTATGAACTGGATGGTTATATTAATTTTGTTAAGTTTAAAAAGAAATGAGAGAAAAAAGAAGGGAAAAACAAATGATGACGTTATTACTTTACAGCATTTCAACCAATAATTATTTGAGAAAAATAACAATTTTTGTGCTAGACAATTTCATTAGGTATTTTGCTATTTCTTGACGTAGCAAATGCCTAACAAAAATTGTAATAACGAAAAAAAATTGTTTTTTAAAATAAAAAGTATTCCCTTTTTTTTTTTGAGAAAAGAAGAAAGAAGATAACAAATAAAAAAAAAATAATAGATATGATTGTGAATTTATAAATACAAAAATAAAGAAACAAATTGAAGTTAAATTTTTTTGAAATAATTCCATTTCTTTTAAGTTTATTTAAATTCAAAGGATGATAAGGTATTGTTTTGATTGTATAATTATAGTGGAATAAAATTTGCAATTGTATTCATGAATACAATTATACATAATCTGCATGCATTGATGCATGCATGCATGCATGCGTGCTTGTCATAAATCATTTTGCAATGAAAGGAATTACCAGATGAAATATTATAATTAGTGAAAACGATAATATTGAATTAAAGAGGATTAAGATTTGAATAATTTTAATTATAAGGTAAATGAAATAAAATTCAAATAACATTCGATCTTTTATTTGAACCATTAATTATTTTGAACTTTTTCAAATCTTACAAAAAATCAAATTTGCTAACATTATTAATTACTATATTTCTTGTTTTTCATTTTAACATATATTAAAATTGTTCGCAACTTATTTATCACTTGTAAATATTAATTTCAACATTTACAAAAATGTGTATATAAACAAAAAGTATAATAAATTTAAATTTTATGCTTGATGATTTTTCCCTTATCAATTATTTTCATTTGCCTAAATAGTTTCATCAGAAGGAAATTGAATATTTTGTAGAAAATTTTTGCTTTAAATTTATTGTATTTATAATACAGTGATAAGTATTGTTCAAAATTTTCACTTAAAATTGATAAATAATAAATCAAAAAAAAGAAAACAAAAAATAAAAAAAACTGAAGGAAAAGTGAGAGTTTAATCTAAAAAAATAACGATAAAAAGCAAATAAATTGACATTAATCGAACAAACAATACGAATTTTATCAATAAAAAAGCTTTTTCATAGCATATTTGATAATTAAACTTGTCATTTTAAATTTTGCTATTTTGCTTATTTCTATCTTTCAAAATATTCAATTATCAGCGATTTTTTTCTTCTTCAAATCATTGCAAATTATTTCTTTTTAAATTAACTGTTTTAAATATATTATTCATTCGTACAAATAAAATAATAATTATTGCATAACAAACAGATTAATGCAAGATAGAATATTAATTCTATAACAAATGTCAAAAATGAATTGCTGTGAAATTTTGTAAAATTAGTGCGAGTTTAAATGAGAACAAAAAAAAATGGCCATAAATAAATAAATAATAGATATCAATATCAATCATATATCAATGATTGAATTGTAGATGTTAGATATAATTAAATTGTGATTTAATTAATTGATTGAAATATTCATTTTCCATATTAAATATCAACGAGATATTTATGACCAAATTGTATTACGTTAAAGCGCTCATTAAATTGGATTAATATCTATGAAAAAATAAATTAATTGGCAAAAAATTAAATGAAAAAAGGAAGTGTTGCTTGATAAATTGCTTGTTAACATTATTAAAATCAATCTGATTGATTGTTTCAATAATTATATTGGCTAATTGTCCCATGCACATGTAAATTTAACACGAACTAATTACCTGGAATAATTTCTTTGTAATATTACTTGTTAAATTATTTCGGCTAATTCATTTTAGATTATCGACAGTATAAACAGAAAAAGATTATGTATTAACTTTTCGAAATAATTCTGTCAAATTAATTGCTAAATTGTCAAATTATTTAAAGCTAAGTTAAATTGATATTGAAAATGAAGCGTTGATGCTAAATTATTGCCTTAAATAGTGAATTTAGTTAAAAATCATAGAATTACAAAATATTATTCCCTTAGCTTGTTAAACGTTATTCACAACATCTTCCGATCAATTTTTAATTCTAATCTTATGAAAATTCTTTCTACTTGCAATAATTCTTCTCTCGGCTGCTTTTTATCTGTATCAGCTGTCACATGAACTGAATCATATAGCAATTTAACAAGATGGATTTTAATTCTAAGAATCATAAAATATTCTTATTAATCGATCTTAGCTGTCATTCAGATTTCTAAACTCTTTTACTATTTGTCATGCGACTCCAAATGAAACACACATCAAATAACAAAATTTGGGGAATTAAAAAAAGAAAACTTTGCAATGAAATACTAAAAATGAGAAATAAATAAATACGATTGATGGACAAATGCAATCAATTGATGCACTAATTTGTATTTAAATAATAATATTGTTTAATCTGTAATTTAAGTGGATCTTTATATTCATTTGCATGGAAATATTGATTGATTTATGATTTGAGTAAATGTTCATGTTCATTTGCATAGCAATATTGATTGATTTATGATTTGAGTAAATGTTCATGTTCATTTGCAT
>SSBO01000002.1:829528-846979 GCA_005281725.1 Wuchereria bancrofti | reverse complement strand
ATGGACAAATGCAATCAATTGATGCACTAATTTGTATTTAAATAATAATATTGTTTAATCTGTAATTTAAGTGGATCTTTATATTCATTTGCATGGAAATATTGATTGATTTATGATTTGAGTAAATGTTCATGTTCATTTGCATAGCAATATTGATTGATTTATGATTTGAGTAAATGTTCATGTTCATTTGCATAGCAATATTGATTGATTTATGATTTGAGTAAGTGTTCATGTTCATTTGCATAGCAATATTGATTGATTTATGATTTGAGTAAATGTTCATGTTCATTTGCATAGCAATATTGATTGATTTATGATTTGAGTAAATGTTCATGTTCATTTGCATAGCAATATTGATTGATTTATGATTTGAGTAAATGTTCATGTTCATTTGCATAGCAATATTGATTGATTTATGATTTGAGTAAATGTTCATGTTCATTTGCATAGCAATATTGATTGATTTATGATTTGAGTAAATGTTCATGTTCATTTGCATAGCAATATTGATTGATTTATGATTTGAATGAATGTTCATGTTCATTTGCATAGCAATATTGATTGATTTATGATTTGAGTAAATGTTCATGTTCATTTGCATGGAAATATTGATTGATTTATGATTTGAGTGAATGTTAAAGCTTATAAATGAATGAAATGATTGCAAATATTGCGATGACACATCGGAATGCAATCCATTTCGTAATGCAAACGATTTTCTCCGTTAATGCAGCAAGCTAAACGACTACATTTGGCTTTTCCTATCGTTCTTTCCATTGTACATCAAGCAAACTGTTCACTTTTTTTCTTCTTTTTTAATAAAACGAAAAAAAAAAATTTCCAACTTTTTCTCTTTTTCTTTTTCTTCTTCTCTTTTTATGCTTTCAACATTTAATTACCTTTTTTGTTGATTATTTGCTTAATTTTAGCTCTTTTTTTTCTCTCCTTAACTCCCTTCCTCTTCTGTTATTTATCATCTGTCATAATATTTATTCCATATTACTTTCCATCATAATACTTCATTTCTTTTTCAAACTCTTTTGTTTTCTAGATTTTAACAAACATTCATAAGACTACATTCTATTCAATCCTTTCTACATTATTTACATTTACATCGTTTTGTTTGCTTTTTCCACACTGTAACTCCCTGCTTCTTCATCTTCTCTTTTAACTTTTCTCACTAACTACCATAATATTAAGTTATAAATGTATACGTAATCAATTGTATAACAAATGAAATATTCATTTCTAATTTACAATTATTACTCCTATTATCACTGCAATTATTTTATGTTAATATTTTTAAACATTTTTGTTTTTCATTTTCCTCTTTTCCTTTTCCTTCTTTTTAAAGTAAAAGTATACGATTTTTCTTTCTTTTTTTTTTCCACTATTCATTCGAGTAAATTTATATCAACAAATTTAATCAATTATTGTCTTAGCAAATTGATTAGATTATTAATTACTGATTCAATATTGTTCTCTGAATGGCTTATGAGAGCATTTATCATTACGGCGATGGTTATACTACAAGCTATTCCAGTGGTTATTATGCTTATCAAGTTTGTTTTAATTTTTTCATTATTCGTTAAATAATTCATTTTTTCATATTTTTTTTTTTATAAAATCCAAATGTTTCCATCCGATTATGATCCGAATCCGATTTGTAATTCTCCCTTTTCCATAGAATTCGAAACGGATTTTTACGGTTTAAATTTCACAAATTCATTAAGTAATGATATAAGCGTTGTAAACAATGAAATACAATCGCTCAATTGATAAAATAGAATTGATAAGACAGAAAAAAAAGGAATAAGGAAATACTATCACGTGTTGTTTTGAATAAACTTATTCTAACAATAAAATTTTACTTTTAAAAAATTTTTGCAAAATTTTCTTTTCACCTATCATCACAAGTTATATTATTAAGTAAAATGTAAAGTGTTATTCGAAAATTTTAATCATCCTTTTTTTAATAATTTTATTTTTTATTTATCCATTGTTGTTTCTTGTCGTTTATTTATAAATTTCAATTAAAAAAAGCGTAATTTAACATGAAAACTTTTTCTCGTTCTAGTTTTTCCATTTTTTTTTTTTTTTTATGTACTCCACTTTTTTTTTCAGGTAGGCATAATATTTGCAATAGTAATTGCCGGTATTTTATTTTTCGGAATATGTGCAGCAATCATTTATTTCGGGTTTGTTAAAAGTGTAAGTTAATTAGTTAATATTTTTTTTTCATTGCCATATAGTAGCAAAATAGCAGACATTATTTAATATTTATTGTTTGCTGTGTTGTTGCTATTTCCATTGACAAATCAAAAAACTGTTTGAATAGCTTTGTTTTTTGATTTATATTTTTTAATTTAGAACATATTTTGGACATATTTCTCTCGTTTTATAAAATTTTTTTCCTCTTATTTCCTCTTTAGATCAAACATTATACATTTAAAGGTTTTAATTTAAATTAAAAATTTCATTCAAATTTGATGGGCGGTCTTCAAGTAATGAGTAGTTTTTTTTTTTATTATTGAATTAAATTTTATTTTTTACAATTTTAAAAACCTATTATTTAATCAATAAAATGGATGATAGAGAATATTTTATTAATTATTTGATATGTATCAATATTATTCATTCAAGACGGTTATCTCGGTAAACACAGTCTACTCAGAAATAATATTAGAGAAATGTATTTTATTATCCGAAAATATACTTCATTTAAAATTCCTGATTTAAATGATTTATATTTAATTGTTGTAGATGAGAAGAACTGAAAAGCAAATACGTACAAGTAGTAGTACCGCATCGAGAACAACCAGTATTTTACGAGCACCAACTACAACCTATGCATCATTAAGAAATGAAAAACCACCATTCCCACAGCAGTTAGTTTTTATTCATTAAAATTATTTTAAATTTTCAAAAGCTAAAACTAATTATGATATTTATAACTTTAAAGTTAAATACTTTATTGTTATGTCAGTATGGTTTAATGAAGATCAAATACGACAATAGATTCCCGATATGATTGTAAGCATTTAAAATACAAAAATGATTATTTCCATATTATAACGTTTTTTTTTTTCGATTTATATTACATAACCTGATTAACTTAGTAATCCGGTTTTAAGAAATTTTCTTAGGCCAAGTTTTCCAGTCATCGCTTTTTTTTTGAATTGATTTTTGATCAATTACCATTGAAATTAACTATCAATATCTTAAATAATATATAATATATATTAAATATATATAAATAATATCAATATCTTAAATAATAGATGAATTCTAAGAAATGATTAAATAACTAGCATTTTGAAGTTTGTTTTTCAAGAGATTTCTCTCTGTTCGATATCTCATAGGAACAAAAATTATTTTTCTAGACAATCACATGGTACTTACATTTCTAGTCTGGAAACACCAATTTTGCAATCATCGATGCATACTCAACCAATGTACGTATCACCGCCACCGATGTATGTCGTTCAACCGGATTATTCACAATCCCAGAAGCAACAAAGCAATTATCCGCATCCAGAAATATCCGGAAATGTGCAATCTCATCAGGTAACTGTTGCTAAACAAATATGCATATCATAACATTATCAGGAATATTTACACATTAATCTATTTTTTTTTCTGGTCTAAATTTTAGAATTAGAAGTTACCTAGCATACAATTTCATCTGTGAAATCTCCTGTTACTATATTAGTTCATAAATTTGCATAAATGTAAAATAGTACAAATAAATTATTAAAATTTATAACCTTTCGTATATATTTATACATACATACATAAATGCGCACTTAAATACTCATACATACTTGGCCATATTTATGTTTGGTCTTACACTTTGTCACATATACACTTGGCCACTCATACACTTAGCCATATATTTAAATGAAAGACAAAAAGTGAACACTTTGAAAGTTTGCAAAAGTGCAACAATAATAATTTTCTTGGAAGTAATTAATTTTTTAATTGAGCATATTGTAATAATATCACATATATGATTTGATCATTTCATAACATACATTTACTCATTTATTTATTTATTTGCTTACTTATTTATTTATACGTTCGTTTGTTTACTCATTTATTTGTCCATTTACTTTAACTGATTTTTTTCATTAAGAATTATCCCACTTGGAAAGATGCAACAACAACTGTATTGCAACAAAATATCACATCGAAACAACATCCTCGTTCATTTCATATGTCTTCTGTTTAAATTACATTTCTATTACTCTTATTTTTTATAAATTAAAAGAAAAAGTAATATATTATTGTTAATATTTTTATATCTAAATACATTTGAAAAAAGTTTATTTTTTTTTTATAAGATTAATTTAAAATGATTAAATTTTTTTATTTCTTTCACTTTTTTTTCTATGTTTCAAATCCATTGTGTAGTAAAATATCTTTTTTTTTGCTTTATTTTTCTGCATTTGTTATTATTCGTCCATTTCCTTTAATTTTTTTTTTTTTTTTTTGTTGCTAATTCGATTCATTTTCGTTTTAACTTAAAAAGAAAGAAGAAAAATATGATCAATATTTTAAAAAATAAAGAGAAAGAAAAAAAGAAATTTCTTTTCTTCTTCCTTTCTCTCTTTTTTTTATATTAGAAAATTTTTCCTTAAAATCAATCATTTCATTCATTACGATTCGATTAACATTTGCTTTATTTCTATTCTTTTTCATCTCTCCTTTTATTACCTCTTATCAGGCCTTCTAATTAATACGACAGGAGCGCCTAAAATACAAATGCGTATTTGTCGTTGCAACTATTTTTGCTGATTTATGTAATGTATCATGCTGTTGTAAAGAAAATAAATGGTTTGATAATAAGTTAAACATAAACAAATTATGGTATCATTTAAACAAAACTCAAATTGTAAATAGCTTAAATTTCAATTCTTAATATATGGAATTTAAGTCTTTAAATATATGAATACATGTTGAAAAGGGATAATATCAAAATTTATTATGCCAACGTAAAAAAAAAGTGTGAAATGTGAAATTATAGAAAGTCGTATGATTATCAGTGGTTATCACAATTATGGTTGGATATCATTTGTACGATTGTCATAAATGAAAAGAGCTATAATATTTCGAACAAATAAATTATAGAATAAGGAGTGTATCATTATGTAATAATTATAATAATGTTTATTATAAAGTGTAATCTAAGATATTTCAAAAAATTTGATTTAATAATTGATCAAACTTTTTATTATTGCTAGTTAAGTAACTACTTCTAGTTATATTTAATAATTGGATGACTGAAATTGAATTGATATTATAAAGGAGAAATAAAATAGGTCATAATGCATTCATTACCCGTTCATTGTATTTCATCAATCGGCGAAAATATTTACATCAAATTGTATGAAATGCTGAGAATTTAAGTAAATTTGAAAGTTTAAACTTAGTAATAGTAAATAAAAGTTCAAATATTTAATCATCTTTTTTTAATACTCCAATAAAAAACCAATGAAACAATTTAAACATTTTTTTTTTTAATGATATAAATTTCAAAAAACTTACCTCAATAATTTTCCTTTCTTTTTTTTTTGTTCATTTTTTCAAAAGCTTTCAATTGCATATATATATAATAAATGATTAAAGATCAAAAAATGTGCAAACAATTTTTACTTTTGAAAAATATTTTAGACAAAATTGTTTTTCATTTTTCTTTTCCATTTTTTAAGAAATATTCCATTTATTTTTTTTTTTTGTCAAGAAAAATTGTTATAATGTTAAATTTGAAAATATAATCGCCAATTGTTTTTGTAAAATTTGTGCAAAAATTTTGATCAATTCAATTAATTAATTAATTGATCAATAATAATTAGTATTATATTGCTAAAATATATGTTATATTATTCGTGATTTTATTATCTGATGACATAATGTTATTATCATATTGCATTTTCCCCGCTCTCATCGAGTTGATTAATGATTATTTCTTTGATGTAAAACGATTTTGCAGACGAAGCTGAAAGTATCGCAGTATTTCAGTCAGATATGATTGTAACTAAGGTGTAAAACCTGTTTGAAAAATGCAAAATGCCCGTAGAGATCACATTTAAATCATTCATCAATCATTTCTTCCATCAATGAATTTTAGATCGATTTGACAATTTTAATTATAATAATTATTTGTTTGGTAAAATGCGATATTTTGTTCTCGTCGAATTTTACAACTTAACTTGTGAATGACAAATTATATGAATATAATTAAAATGAATCAAATTTGTGCAAATTATTTTTATAAAATTTAATTTCTCTTCCTAAAATTTCATTTTGTTAACAATTGAAATAATATTTTTGTCATTTTACTGCTATTATTTTGTTTCACATTTTAAACATTATCATTATTCTGATGATAATGCATTAAAAACTTTAAATCTTATCAGTAATCTATTATCAATAGTCATATTGCTGATAATAAAAAAAAGCTTAGGTGATGACATGAATTAATGATTGTTTAACTTAAAACGAAATTTGAATTTAACAGATATTTCGATTCGGTTTAATTTGACTCGATTTCATTTGGAATAAACAAAAAATCAAATTTTATCTGAAGGATCCATCATCTGTTTATTCATTGTTCACTCATTTTTTGTATTTTGTCAACCTTTTCAATTAAATTTCTTCTTTCATTTTTATAAATAACAAGTTTTAACTGAATGATTTATTATAACAAAATAGAATTTTTTTCCTATTAATTCAGTTTTTTTCTTATTTTAGCCCAATATTTTAAATTAATTAATATTGGAATAATCATCAAGCAATTTGAAAGCCGAAGAACTGAATTAAACAATTAATTAATTCAGTCAATGATAAGGATATGATTTTAAAATGCTGTGTCGATTATGAAACTTTTAATTAATTCATTAATTCATGACTTTGTAATTATTCGAGTAATTTTTTATTTAACTTGACAAATTTATACGATAAATAAATGAAAGGGAAAGAAACACTTGTTCTTTCACATTAATTACTTGTCCTTTTTTATTCCTTTTCATCTTTCAAAAGTTGAATCAATTTTAAAAAATTTCGACCCACAATTTTTTTTTTTTTTGTCTTTTCCCTTTTTCAATTGCTTCTATTCGTTGTAAAGCGGAAAAAGTTCAAATTTTCTTTTGTTAATTAGGAACATTTTGCTTAATAGCATGAAATTATTGTTATTGCTAAATATTAATATTATCATATTTTGCTATTGCTACAATTTATGATTTTATTATAAAAAAGTAAGTATATAAATGATAAAAATTAGAGTAGTAAATGCAGGAAAAAAGAGTAAAAAATTTCAAAAATTTTGAATAAGTTTTTTAAATATATATTTTTTATATTACAATAGCAGGTACAGTTTTCAGTAATAGTTTTATTAATTTTTGATTAATTACTTTAATGAAATCTTTTGAATACTACTTCAAATACTACATTATCATCTTCACCACTTAATTTACTAATTTCAATCATTCTATTTTTCCTCTTTTTCTTCCTTTGTTTTTGACTGTTTTTTGAATAAATTTGCTTTCAGATTATGGTAAGAATGATTATGATAATAATGATCATAATGGTCATAGTGGTGGTGATAATGATGATAATGGTAATGTTAATGATAATAGTGAGGATAATAATAATAATAATGATGATAATGGCGATGGTGATAGTAATGGGATAATGGGAAATGGTGATAGTGATAAAGGAGTTCGTGATGATAACAATGGTGGTAATGTTATTGATGATAGTAGTGAGGATGATGATGATAGTGGTGGTGATAATAATAATGATGATAATGATTGTGACAAATGATGGTGACGATGCTGATGACTAGTAATGGCACTGATTATGATAATGATAATGGTAGCAGATGCGAGAACAGTAATATATACAAATAACATCCTTCAATTAAAACTATCACTTATTTTTTCTTTTTTAAAACTATCACTTATGTTAATTTCAAGACTATTCCTTCCATTAAGACATACCTTTGACGAAAAATTTATCAAATAAATGAAAATTTCAGAGATTTCATAATTAATTTAAAATTGAGCAAGAATTCATCCGAAGGAATGGAAATTTTGTTTAAAGTTTAGTTCGAAAAAAAAAGAAAGAAAGGAAGAACAACGATCATTGCAGAAACTTAACAAATTTCCTTACGAAGAACAACGTTCCTCCTTTTTTTTTTGATTTTTTTTTACCATTAACAAAAGCAATCCGTAAAAATAAAAGAATTAATGACAAAAGCGCTTTTGTCTAGTCATCTTTTAGATCACTGCAAATCTTGACCTTCATCTTATTATCATTTTCTGAATCATTCCAATCATTCCATATTTAATGATAAATAGAATCAATGAAATAGTTACGTAATAAGGAAAGAAATAAGATAAGAAGTGTAAATTGAATTATCCTTCAATTTCATTGATATTTAAAAAAAAAAAAATAATAATAGCGATTATCTTTGCATACTTATAAATCCATTTCTTTCTTCTTTTTTTCTGGCATACAAAATTTATGATAATTAATTAATTAGGTGGTTAATTAATTAACTGTAACAGTTAATTTGGTCAAAAATGGCCGTCTCATTAAAGATCGATCACAAATGGAAATGGGAAGTGTGCAATAAAGCTGATAATTTTTTGATATCACTTCAAAAATAACTTACACTTATTTCTTCTTTCTCTTAACTCTTCTCCTTGTCTTTCTCTCTCTCTCTTTCTTTCTTTCTACTTCTCCCTCTCTCTCTCCCTCTCTCTTTCTCCCCTTTTTTGGCAAAATTCAATCATTATTCATAGTTGTTCTTTCCTTCTTCCAACAACGATAAAAACGTTATTCTCTTTTCCATTCCGTTTACAAACATACACACACATACATACATACACACACACACATACACACATACATACATACACACACACATGGCGGTAGAATGTCGGTTTTTCTTTTTAATTTAAGGTATTTTCTCCTATTTATTATGCTTGAGAAGCTTTTTTTTAATCTTTCGTTTCTTTCTCTCTTTTTTCTATTCTTGCATTGTTTTATATGCAATCCTTTTTTTATTCTGTCCTCTTTTCTATTCTATTCTATATCCTACTTTTTTAATTCTGAGATTTATCGACTTTTTACCTTGTTGACCAAAATTTTTTATTTGTTATGCTTTTTTTTTGTTAGTTATTCAAAAAAAAAAAAAGAAAGAAAATTGTCATTCGTCGACAGTAAATAGAGTAAACAAAAGAAAAAAGAAAGAAATGACAATGAATTTAATATGATTTTCAATTTACTTTGCATTATTTATTTATTTTGTTCTATCTCATCTAAAATCACTTAGATAGTCAGAAAGTAAGTGAGAGGGCGTAAAGGTAGGGAAGAGATATGCCGGAGACGGATGAAATGACAAGGGAGATGGAGAAAGGATATACCGGAGACGGATGAAGTGACAGGGAAGATGGAGAAAGGATATACCGGAGACGGATGAAGTGACAGGGAAGATGGAGAAAGGATATACCGGAGACGGATGAAATGATATGGAAGATGGAGAAAGGATATACCGGAGACGGATGAAGTGACAGGGAAGATGGAGAAAGGATATACCGGAGACGGATGAAGTGACAGGGAAGATGGAGAAAGGATATACCGGAGACGGATGAAGTAACAGGGAAGATGGAGCGGAGACGGATGAAGTGACAGGGAAGATGGAGCGGAGGCGGATGAAGTGACAGGGAAGATGGAGCGGAGACGATGAAATGGCAGGGAAGATGAAGAAAGGTTATACCGGAGACGGATGAAGTGACAGGGAAGATGGAGCGGAGGCGGATGAAGTGACATGGAAGATAAAAGTGACCAGGAAAGACTGGAAGAGATATATGAACGAGAAAACATTCTATCACCTTATTCTGATTTTCGGAACAAATTATCGGATACTAATTTGTTGATATAATTCAAAAATATTTCTGAAAGACAATTGCCGCTACTCTTAAAAATAAAAATGACAATAGCATTAATTAAGCAGTTGGTCTTGTCATCCTTTGCTAATTTATAATTAACTCTTCAGGAATATTTTTCCAAGTTCAATTATTTAATTTTTTTTCCAAATTTAAAATATAATTTAAATAATTCATGAGACAAAGAAGAGAGAGAGAGAAAATGAGATTGGATGAGAATAGAAATGGAAATTACACGAAATATTCAAAAGTTAAAATATGATTGTTTAACAGTGTGTTCTGATATAATTATCAGTTAAATTAAAATGCATAATTCAGTTTGTCTTCCATAGTAAACAAATATTCATTGAGATTGAATAATTTATCAATCTTATTTACCTATTTTTTTTTCACTTATCTAAAAATACTTATCGCATCAAAATATTTAAAAGATTTTAAGTAATATTAACATAATGTTAGAAGGAATTTTCACTAACAAATTTGATTAAATTAAATTTTGAGAAAGAATTCAAAGATCAATTTTTGAGGAACAGAGAGTAGTAGTACACACTTTTTATATGTATGTGCATGTGTACATACACAAACATACATACACGCACATACACATACACGCATACATACATACATATTTATACGTAAGTATATATTTCGATTTACAAAGAGTTATTGGAAGAGAAAATCATCATGAAATTCATTCTTTTCCTTCTCTTTCTACCTCTCTTCCTCTCTTTCACTCTCTCTCTCTCTCTTTCCAATCAATCCTTCATCTTTCTAAAAACTTAAATTTGTCACAGCTTTTTTTTTTTCGTGTCACAATTTTCACACTTAGTAAAAAATAAAATAAAGTATGATCAAGTTTATGTCTTTTTTTTCACCTAAAAGAAAAAACGAGAAAATAATTAATGAATTGAAATAATTAAAAAATTAAGTTTTAATATTTATATTAATTTTTCTCTAAAGAAATTCAAATATTATTTGCAATTTTTAATTCTTTTCCCTTCTTTTTTCCCTTTTTTTTCAAAAAGAAGTAAAATTTGAAAAAACATTTCAAAAAATTGAAAAAAGTTTACATTTCATATACTTACTAAAATTTTCAATTATTTCTTCTATTTATATTAATTTTAATTGTAAATGTGTTCACATATGAATAAATTTAGTGTAAGAATGAAATATTTTGTTATTCTCTTAAAAATTCTTTTTTTAACGAAAAAAAAAAGGAAAAATAAAGTAAAATGTTCAATGAATATTTTAGGGAATATAATTTTAATTTTCAATAGAAAATTTTCATTTATTCGATATTTGATTTAATTTGATAACACTAAAAGGTAGTTATTAGGAGCTGATATTATTATTATTATTAGTTTAATTTGAAATGTTATCAGAAATTATTTTACTAAATTTAATTTAAAAATGTAATGAACTTATGTGTATTAATTCTAATCATAAAAATTATGCCTTATTCATTCATTCTTCCTTTAATAAATTAATTATTTCTTTTTTCTTTAATAATTATAAATTAATTTCTACCATTGTCCTTTTTCTTTTGCATTTCGATAATTTTCAAGCCAAAAAAAAAATCAAACAAATAAATAAAACATCACTCAATTTTTCAGTTAAAATTTTATTCATAAATGTGTTCTGACTGATTGATTAATTAATTAATTATCAATCAATTAGTTAACTAACTAACAAAACCACCGTCTATTCATTTTGAATTATTTGTTGCAAAGCTATGAAATAAATCTTATAATGATTACACTAAAAATGTTATATATAAATGAATGAAACTATTGAAAGATTCTAATTTAAATATTTTTGCTATTCCAATGATTAGTCTAATTTGAAAAATGAAATAATAAAAATTTGACTTATATATATATATTTATTTACTTATTTATTTATCCATTCATTTATTTATTTATTTTATTTGCTTAATTAATTTAATTTATTTACTATAACATGCATATACATTTATGGAATTCAATTCAGTTTAATCCAATAATTACTTTTACAATTAAAATTTGATTTACATATATTTATTTAATTAATTAATCAATTAATTAATTTAATTTATTTTCTATAATACGCATATACATTTATGAAATTTAATTCAATTCAATAATTATTTTTCTATTACTCAAAACATGTTTTTTTTTTTTTTTCACAAAATTTTTCAGTAAATGAAAAATCTCCCCGTAATAAAATTCCATCTGTTTTAAAATTTCAAATAAAAACGAAACGAATTTCATCTTTTTTTTTTCTCATTGTTACATCGCTTAATGGATGATGTTGCAATGAATGATTTATGAGAATGTCATTTCTATTTTAGTCAAAAAAGATTAAATTGGTAGTATTTATATGAAAAGAAAGCATTGCTCTCAATTGCTTGCATATTAGTTAGAAAATTTTTTCAATAAATTTAGACTGAAAAAAAAAAAAAAATTTTTTTTTTTTTCTTTCTTTGCTTTACTTAAATTTTTGAAGGGAATTTTAGTTATGAATTAATTAAATGTGAGTAAAATTCATTCTTCGTTAAATTGCAATTTAAAAAGATCGAAAGAATATTTAAAAAAAAAAAAAAAAAAATTTCAAAATATTTAGAAATCATTCAATCGTTCATTCATTCCTTTTTTTTCTTCTTTTTCCTTTTCTTCCTTTTTTTTTTTTTATTCATTCATCTTTCATGAAATTTCGGAATTTAAATGTAATTAGAAAATTTGAAAAAACAAAATAAACGAACAAAATTTCTAATTAATTTTAAATTTGAGAATTTCATGAAAAATAGATGAAAAAAAATGACAATTTTCTCTTCAAATATTTAGAAAGTTGACAAAATGGCAATTTTCTCATACAAAAATTAGCCAAATTTTAATGTTTAAAAAGAGAAAAAGCTTATTTGTTGTCTTATTAAACTGATACTAATAAATGTTAATCTATTCATTCTATTTCCATTTTTCCGGTTTCATTCCGGTTTAATCTTCTTTCATTGCTCACAAAAAAAAAAAAGGATAAAAAGTCAGCATCTGTTGTTGTAGAAAAAGTAAAGTGAAATTTGTTGAAATAATAAAAGCAACAATTTTTTTTTCTAATTTTTTTTCTTGTAAAGTAATATAAATAAATGAAAAAATGAAACGTTGAATTTTTTTTTCATTTTTAAACGGAGTTTTCCCTGTTTCTTTTTTCCTTTCTTTTTTTTTTTCAAAAAAATGTTATAAATGATAAAAATGATTTCTGTGTTTGTCTCAGTGATTTTATATTACAAAACTTTTTGTGAAATTCATTTAAATAATAATAATAATAATAATTGCAAAAAAAAGTATAAAGGAAAAAAGGAAAGAAAAAATGAAATTATTTTCGAGTTTTTCTTTTAAAAAATGAAACTTATGAAAAAATGATAAAGAATTTTACAAGCTGTATTAATTAATTCCTCCATTAATTTTTTAAAAGTAAATCAATTAATTTTTAATAAGTTAATGACAAAATGATAGAGAAGAAGAATAATGAATTGATTCTAAATCAAGCAAAATTAAGTAATTAGATTCTGTGCTGTAAAATTTTTAGTACTTAATTTCATTAACTGATTTGGATTAGTGGAAAGAACTGAATTTTTCTGAAATTAGTTTAAAAAAATAATTGATTAGCTTTGTTAATGATGCAAATTTTGAATTTTGTATTGAAATTTGGAAACGGAAATGTTTTTACTATTTATATAACAAAAATGTACTTAATAAATTATCATAAACAATTAATAAAATGCCAGTAATATTCGATTTTATTCATAGCGGAAAATTTTCGAGCAGGAAAAGAAGTAAGCAAAAAATTTTTAGAAATTGAATAACTAAATTAAATGAAATAAAATGAAGTTAAAATTGAAGGAATTTAAATGATTCGATGTAATAATCCATCTAAACAGCTCTCTCTCTCTTTCTTTCTCTTTCTCTTTCTCTTTCTTTCTCTACGACGTTTATTTATTTGTAAAATCTGTCAAATTCAAAATTAAACATGAAAAAATTTGATCTAATCCAATCGAATTAGATTAAACTCTTTAAGCAGAACAAATTTCATATACAATTTTTAAATTTGCCCCCTTCATCCTTTTCTTTTTATTTAAATTTCATACAAAAAATATGAAACAGAAAAGTGAAAACTTTCAAAAGAAAGAATAAAAAAAATTTCATTTTATTTTTGAAAACAAAACAAAACAAAAAAAAAAAGAGAACAAAACACCAAAAAGTTAGAAATAAACATTGTTTGGTGCAAAAATCCCCAATTCAAAGTTTTTTTTTCTTTTTTTTTTACAATTTGTTGAAATGATAATTGTAACATTTAAAAGCAGAAATGTTTTTGATGCCTTAAAGAAAAACAAATGTGTGAATAAACTGTGTTTGATTTTTTCATTTTAAAATTGAAACGAAAAAAAAAGAAAGAAAAAAAAGAAATTCTTCGATTTTTTTTTTTTGAAATATTATCCCAAAATCGAAACAAACAATATGCTTTTATCATCAATAAAATGAAAAATGAGCGAAATAGCTAAGAGATTGTCATTTGTTTCTTTTTTTCTTTCTTTCTTCTGCCTTTTTTTATTTCAAATTTTTTTTTTAGTATTAAGCAAAAACTAAATTTCTAGTATGTATTAGATTATTATTATTATTATTATTATTATTATTATTATTATTATTACTATTGTTATTATTATTATTACTATTAGTATTATTATTATTATTACCATTATTATTGTTATTATTATTATTACTATTGTTATTATTATTACCATTATTACTATTATTATTATTATTATTATTATTATTATTATTATTATTATTATTATTATTATTATTATTATTATTACTATTAATTATCATACTTTGGGTAAATGAGAAATTAATCTTTCATATGGTTAAAAAAATCAGAAATGAAAAGAAATTTGGTGTAATTAATATAAAATAGTTTTAAATTACAATTATTTTAATGCAATAAAGAATTTAAAAGGAGAAAAATTTGGAAAAAAAAATAGATTTAAACAATAATAATTAAAAGTAATGTTAGTTGTAGAATTAATTAGTTCAAAATTTTATGTAATATTACAATTTGTTTATCAGAATCCCAACTTATGGTCATTATTTGGCATTGGTCAGACTCTCATAATGATTAGTATCAGAAATGAGAATTAATAAATCATTAATAATTGCATTGGCCTAGAAAATATTTTTGTGAAATGAATGAATGAAAAATTTTAATTAGGACAATGAAGATTTTAAAATCTTTTATTAATTGAATTGAAGTTTCTTTTTGTAAAAAAGAATACTAAATTGAAATTTCAAAATTTATTATCAGAGATAATTCATTTGCTTTCTCTCTCTTTCATTTTTTTTTTTAACTTTAACAAATTTATTATGATAAAATTACAAATCTCATATATTACCGTATTTTAACAAACATTTTCTCATCCATTTTTTTTTTCTTTTTTGATTTCAAGAAAATTAATAACATTTTAAAATTATTCAAATATTTGAATGATTTATTAACCAATGGGAATAAAAACATTCGGAAAGTGTTAGAAAAGAAGAATGGAAACATTTTAAATGATTAATTAATTGTTTTTTATTTTCTTTTACTCAAAGCTTAAAAACCAATAATAGTATTTTTAAGTTAAATTTTATCGATATGAAACAATTGCAACCATTTCATCAATTGCTCCCGTTCAATTTTCATATAATTTAACATTTACGTTTAAATAATNAATGATTAATTAATTGTTTTTTATTTTCTTTTACTCAAAGCTTAAAAACCAATAATAGTATTTTTAAGTTAAATTTTATCGATATGAAACAATTGCAACCATTTCATCAATTGCTCCCGTTCAATTTTCATATAATTTAACATTTACGTTTAAATAATTCAATATTTAAATCAATTAGAAAATAAAATTTTCAAAAAAGATAAATAAATAAATTTAAAATTCTTATCGTAAAAAAAAAATTTTTTCCAGTTATATAGATAAATCCATAATGCATTAATTCAGATGTTTATTAAATTTTAAATTTTATTCTAATATATTTCATACATTCTATTGTCAATTCCTATTAGCGCTATTTATTTAATTTATTTTTTTTTCAAAAATTATATTTTCTAATTGATTTGAAATTCCAAAATTGCTCCTTTTAATTTTCATTAATAATAATTTAAAAATCCTAGAATTCCCTCCGTTTTTTTTTGCCCAACTAGAAATTTTATTTTGTTAGATATTCTCCCCAAAATTTTTTTACCCAAATAAACAAAATAGCCAAATCTCATTTAAATTTTTATTTCTACTTAAAATATTAAAATGCATATTAATGCGATTCATCTAATATATCTCTTTGATAATTTTTCAATCAAAGGATCCTTCCTTTCTTTCTTCCTTCCTTCCTTTCTTCCTTCCTTCCTTCCTTCCTTCTTTCCTTCCTTCCTTCTTTCCTCTCAGATTTGTTAGATTCATTATTTTTTTTAAAAAAAAAATTGCCTCAGCTAACAATTTCATATTATTTTTACTTCATATACATTATTTATTTCACTAATTTTTAATTATCAAATAATATTTATTGATTAACTATTTATTAATTAAATTAATGATACGAAAATGATGAAATAATTAAATTATTTAATCTAAAATGATGTGATTAAATTAACAACTATTAAAATGAATTATTTAAATTTTTTTGTTGAATTATTTAAAGTAATTAAATTATTTTAACTTAAAGTGATATAACTAAATTAACAACTATTAAAATGATAATATATTACATTATTATTTCATTGATTTAATCAATTATATCTTTTTGATAATATTATAATTAAATTGCAAATGAATTGATTATCTAAAATTTATCAAATTTATAGTTTATTTTCATTTTCCTATTACTTAAAATGCAACATTATCATTGAAAATTTTATCGAATTTAAATAGTAAATACGATGATAATTTACAATTGAGAGATTATTTAAAACAAAAACGTCTTTTCTGGGAATTTGTTTTATTTTACTTTTCTGAAGATATTTTCATCATTTTCCATATGAATTAATTATTATACATTGAAAAATTTTTACGCAATACATGTTATATCACAACATACTGATAATAAAATTCAAATTAAAATTAAAATTAAATGAGTGAGGAAAAATAATTAAATATCATATATGTATTATTCAAATTGTAAACAGTTTTATTATGAAAAAAATTTTTTTTTCTTTCATTCTTCTTTATTTACGAATTTTTAGATAGGGTCAATTGATGAAGATTAGAAAGAAGAAGGAATAAGGTCATCGTAATGTTATCACTGTATAATACATGATATGATAGTGAAGAGAGAGAGAGAGAGAGAGAAGAAGATTAGAGATGAAAAGATAAGATTTAGAAATGTACGAAGAGAAAAAGAAGGACGGATAATTAGGAATTATCAAGAATAGTCGATTTAAATGAATGTTGGAATGAATGAATGAATGAATGAATGAATGG
>SSBO01000002.1:806786-829325 GCA_005281725.1 Wuchereria bancrofti | reverse complement strand
AATGAATGAATGAATGAATGAATGAATGAATGAATGAATGAATGAATGAATGAATGAATGAATGAGTGAATGAATGAATGAATGAATGAATGAATGAATGAATGAATGAATGAATGAGTGAGTGAATGAATGAATGGATGAGATTTAGAGAAGGTAAGAAAAATAGAATGATAAAAGGAATGAAAAGAGACAGAAGAATGATTAAAACAGAATTATATTAGAGTTTTTAAGTAGTAAAAATAAATTATTTAACATTTCAATTGACTATAAGTGAGAAAAACAAAGAGAAAAAAAGAAAGAGAGAGATAATTGTTAAGAATGAGAGAGGAAGAGAGGGAGAGAGAGAGAGAGAAGGAAGAAAATTTAAAAATAATTTTTATGCAAAAATAATTTAGTTACATTCATTATTTTGTTAATTTATTTTTTAATTTCTATTATTATTTTTATAAAGTTTAATTTTTGAAATTAAAAAGAAAGAGAAAAAGAGAAGTGAAAAAGATTAGTTAGTATGATTAGAAGAAGAAAAAGAGAAAGAAGATTATGAAATGAAATTTGATGAGAGATACGAAATGATTTTCTATAAAACAATATCCTGAAATATGATGATTACTGATGAGACGGGAAGTGAGAAATGTCACATCAATGGATGGATGACAAATGTTAGAAATTGTAAATTTTCATAAATTCAAATATAAGACAGAGAGAGGAAGAGGGAGAGAGAGAGGGGAAGGAGGGAGAGAGAAAGAAGATGAGGAAGAGGTCATTAATAGCAATTATTCTATGTTCCTTTTTTTTTTAAAAAAGCTTTGGTTATAATAATCTTTGTTTCTTTTATAGGTTAGCTTCTCTTTTTTTTTTCTTTTTCTTTTCTTTTTTTCTCTTTTTATTTCTTTTTTTTTTTACTTTCCAAATTTGAAATGAATAATAAATTTTGAAGAAAACAAAAATAAAAGCATTTTTTTACTTTTTCTTTCTCTCTTTTTTTACATTCAAAATATTAAATTTTCAAAAAGAAGAAAAGAGGAAAAAAAAAAAAACAATTATTTGCTCTTTTAGTAATATCGTGAAAAATTGTTATTTTCATAATAATTTTTTCCTTTTTCTAAAAAAGAAAAAAAAAACGAAAATATTATATTAAAAAAATTGCTTAAAAAATATTTTGAAAAGTTTATTTTTTACTTTTTTAATTACTAAAAATATGAATAAAAATTAAACTTCATTTCTTCATTTTTAGTTTTTCTTGTTTCAATGCTTTTTATTAACATTCTAATTTTGTTATTTTAATATTAATTAATTAGGAAAAAATTACGACAAATTTTGGAAGAATTTTCTTTTCCCTTTTTTTTTTGATATAAAGTAGAGAGAAAAAAAATGAATAAGAAAATAATGAACAAACAAAAAAAAAAAAGGAAAAGAATGATAAGAATGGAAATAAATATTGAAGAAATTTCGCTGATCATAATTTTAACAGTAATAGAAAATGATAGTAGTCAAGAAGAAGAAGGGAGAGAGATGAAGAGAGAGAGAGAGAGAGAGAGAAAGAGAAATGTAACGGATGGACAGTTGACCCGGTTGATTGTCTCTTTTTCCACCGGTAAAACGGTCATGTTTGTCCGCCTATTTGCTCAATATATATTACAGGTAGATAGGTAGGTAGATAGGTAGGTAGGTAGGTAGGTAGGTAGGTAGGTAGGTAGGTAGATATTGGTTTAGATGATGAAAAGAATGAAAGAAATTGTATGAGGCGGAATTGTCGGGAAGGCGGTAGGAGAGGGAAGAGGTAAAAATGAGATAGTAGAATTGGTGGACATTGAAAATGACAATCTAAAAGCGCGGGGTAAAATATACAGAGTGGAGGGAAAGAAGATGAAGGTTGATTTTACAAGGTATAATAATTCCATTTTTCTACTTTTTTGTTTCTTTCTCTCTCTCCCTCTCTCTCTCTCTTCCCTCCTTTTTTTCCTCTTTCTTTTGTTTATTTCATTCTTTCATGCCTGCATCCATTTTGAAAAATCATCAACTAATCTTTTAGCAAACTATAAAACTCTGAATTCTTCCTTTTCTCTTCTCTACCTCTCCCTCTCCCTCTTTCTCTCTTTTTCTCTCACATCTCATCTGTTGGCAATCATTTCATCAACAATGCATTCCTCTTCTTTTTCATTTTCTCTTCCTCTTCTCTCTCATCTTTCATTCCTTTCATCATTATTTCCAAGGGCAATTGTAGTCGTATTAGTTTTGGTTCCCTGTCTCTTTCTTTCTCTCTCCCTCTCTCTCTCTCTCTTTCTTTCTCTCCCAAACAATCATTGATTGCACCCATTAGAAATTGTTCCTTCAATTCTGATATTTCCACAATCTTTCCCTAAACGTTCTTTACTTTTCGCCGTCCATCTTTTAGCACTTTTTTTTAAATCATTTTAAACCTTATTTTTGCAACATTATCAATTATTTATTAATTCGTTTAGCTTATATTACTTTGACATTATGGTTTCATCAATTTGATTTTCGTTGACGATTTTTAATCATTCATTAACAATTCATTTTCAATTTGTTACAGTGTAGTGAAATGTTTTCAAATGTTAATCTTGTTTATTTCTATAATATTGAAATTTTAAAACTAGATATTTTTTATTTATTTCTTTCTTAAAAAAAAAAAAAAAAAAAAACAAAACAATTTTCACTCCTTTTTCCTTCCTTTAATTAAAATAACTTACATCTAAATTAAATTTTACACTTAAAGTAAATAAATAATATTTAATTATCATATTTTATAATATTATTGTTTGATGTCTTCTTTTTTCTTCCTTTTTTTTTTCTTTTTTACTTTTTAGGATGAAATGAATAATTTGTTGTGAACAAAACTAATAAAAAGCCAATTGTCTTATTACAATTTCATAGCTAATAATTCATTTGCTCATATTTGGATTAATTTTAGTTTGAAATTATTGATTTATTCTGTGAATATGAAATATTTCATAGTAATGTTATTAATTTTGTTTACACCAACTATTAAATTGTATGACGTTTTGACGCTTTAATATAAACGTAAATATAAATGTTATACGATGACGTGAATTAGCAATAATTTTATAGGCGAAATTGATTTATTCATGAAATTATGCAATTTGTTTATCTATAAAATAATTCCATATTACTTACTTCAGTAATAATTGTTAATAAAACATTAAATTTGTATACTTTTACTTATTATTTGAAAATTATTTCATAATTACTAAATCAAATGTATTAATTATTATTGATGGTAAATTTAATAGTACCTTTCTTTTTTACTGTAAACAATTAATACATATAGCAATTGAATAGTATATTTATGCAAATTAGTTAATTATTATTTAGCATTATCACTAACATATTCCATTAATACATTGTTGTAATATCAATTTAATTATTTTTCTTTTACAAATTTAATTATTGATTGGATTTTATTCTTCTCTTTGATTACTGCTACAGATTTTTTTTTTTTTATTTAAAATAATAATTCATATTTGTTATTAATCATTTCTCATTAGTGAATAATGTAACTGCTAAAATGTTAAGTGTTGTTTCAAATACTGCAAGTATTTTCTTTCTTTCTCTTCTTCTCTTTTTTTTTTTTTTGAGATAATTAAAATAATGAATTGAGCTGTAATTAAATAAAAATAAGTAATGATGTTATCATATTTTAATTATAAACGATTAAACTTTTTAATTTTGGTAAAATTTAATTGCTTATGAGTTTAAATTGTTACCACATTTAGCATTAAAATTAATGAAATTATTATTTTGCAAATAAACATAAAATTTATAAATTGTCATACCTATTCTTTGACATGTTTAATTAATGAATGTTTTTTCTTTCTTTTCTTTTTGTCTTTCATCAAATGATAGAAAGCAAAACATTATAGCTATCCATCAATAAATTACTATTGAATCAAATGTCATAGGTCATTTCAATGCTATAAATTTAATTTTGTAAACTTTCTTTTTTTTTTTGCATAATTTCTTTGTTTTCGTATATTTACATTATTTATTTCCTAGCAATTATTCAAACAACATTTTATTTGCTTCTGTTACCTGCGCTTAGCTTCACTTCTTTTGCTTGTTTATTCATTTCTTTATTGAATTACAGCCCTTTTGTTGATGATTTATTGATGTAAACAAATCATAAACAGCATCAAATCTAATTTGTATTTCATCAGTTTCAATCATTTGTAAATAAATGTGATAAAATAGAAGAAAGGAAGGAAACAAAAAAGAAAGAAAGAAATAAAAAAAAAAAATGGAAGAAATTGGGTTAAATTCAATTTGATTTATTCGTCTTATTATTTGTACCACTTTTGGAGAAATGAATTTTTTAAAAAAAAGAGGAAGAAAAAAAAACGAATCCTGTATTTATTTACTTACAAAATTATTCAATCTATTAAAATTTATTTATGCATTATTTGTAATTGATTCATTAATTATTATTTATGTGATTTTTTTCTTTTTTTTTTGTTTCGTTCATGCAGGTAATAGATTAGTAAAATTTTTAATTTCATTAAATTTTTAATAAATCGTCTGTTTTTTTTAAAATCCATTTTCAACTTTATTGCTTGAATTGAATTGATGATTTAATATAAAATTCTTTATTAAAATTTATGAATTGAAAAAAAGAAAACAAAAAGTTATTTCTTTTCATTCATTCGAAACAAATAATTATTTGCTTCTTCTGGTGTTTTTTTTTCAGAAATCTTCATTTTTTCTTTTTTTTTTTCTTTTTTGTTTTTACTTTTCTATTTCAAAAACTTGCTAATAGCTTACATTCATTCATTTTTTTCTTATCATTAATTATTATTATCATCGTATCGTCTTTTTATCTTTATACTTATCTTCGTAATTTTTATATGAAAATTTCGACATCAAATTTACAAAGAGAAGGATGCTCTTGCACTCTTTCCATCCGGTTATCAAATAAATTTGAAGAAAGAGGAGAGAGAGAGGGAGAGGGAAAGAGAAAAAGAAGTAAAATCAATTAATTGTTGTTTATTTGTATATTATAAAGAAGTCGTAGGAATAGTAATAATTTTTTTTGTGTACTGATTATTGATAATATTATCAATTAAAGAAAAGTCGGTGTTTTGTTTTTGTTTTTGTTTTCTTTTTTTTTTTTTTTTGGAAAAAAAGAAATGCGAGCATCCTTTTTTTATAGGTTTTATTGTTCAACAGCTTGACAAAAAATACATGAAAATAATTGAAATTTTAAGCATTAGAAAAATATAAATCGATTATACTTTCCCTATTCCAATATAATTTATATTCTTCTACTAAATAATATTCTGTAAATTTTAATTTATAATTATAAAATTCAATTAGCATATTTGATAATGAACTTTATAACGCAAAATGTATGAAATAAAAAGGGATGAACAATGATAAAATTACAATTAATAGCAATAGCTATTCAAATTGTTCGATTTTTTTTTTTTTTTTTGATATAAATTTTAAATTATTATTTTCATTTTCAAGCAAATAATCTGTAATGCTCATTTATAGCTTTTCTATGGCCAAGTTTACTCTTTTTTTTTTCCTCATAAAATGATCAGAAAAAGAGGTATGTTGAATGTGTGTTGATGATTATTTGTCTAAAAATGGTACACACACACATACATACATACATACACGCACATACATACATACATAGAAAAGACTATATAATAAATAGTGTATTTACTTTTTATAATAGCTCTAAATTCAATGATAGTTTATTAATGCAATGATTTTATTATTTAAGTTTAATCGAAGTTTTTTCCTTTCTTTTTTTTCTATAAAAAAGAACATTTTAAGGAATTATTGAAATTTGAAATGTGAATTTCATGAGTGTATGATTAAAGAGAGAGTAATTTGCATGTCAATGAATGTGACCATCAAATCAACCAGGTGTTATGTGTATATACATCTATGATGTATGTGTTCCACGTGTTTGTCTGTGTATGTATGTCTGTGTACGTGTATGTGGACGTGTGATTTAATTTTTTGTTTTTTTGTTTCTTCAACAACAGATCAAAATTTCTTTTTATTTTGAAATTTCATTTCGTTAAAAATTATTCTTTATTAAGATTATACCTTTTTTTTTATTTTTTTGAAATATACATCCGTGAAATATGCATCTTTACGTACGTGTATGCATAATTCTAATCTGTATGCGTATTATGTATATACGCTAAATTTCTAGTTAAAATTTTGCCTTTTTTTTCTTTTTTTTGTAAAATCCTTTTTAAGTCTTTTTTTTTTTTTTTTTAAACGTGGAACACACACAATGCTTATATTGTGTTCCTTTTCTTTGCAATGTTTGCTTTTAAGCAATTTATTTAAAAAAAAAAAAAAAAAAGAAAAAAAAAAGGAAAAAAAGAAAAAGTGAACGGAAAGAAATTTTAAATGCATTGATTTTTAGAAATGAATTATCAATTTCATCAAGCATTCAATAAAGGTCACATGAAATATTCACTGTACGGAAGACATTTGTCATC
This sequence comes from Wuchereria bancrofti, assembly GCA_005281725.1. NCBI lineage: Eukaryota > Metazoa > Nematoda > Chromadorea > Rhabditida > Onchocercidae > Wuchereria > Wuchereria bancrofti. Next base: position 822,822 of record SSBO01000002.1, on the reverse strand, counting down.
AACATTTCATTTTAGCATTAATTTAAATCATCCTATCCCATCTTTCAATGCTAGTAACAATATTTCTGTGTTAGCTTAAACTATTATCATTCTTTTTTCTCAATTTCAGCATTTGTTCCTTTTTCATATTTTGATTATAATATTAATAATAATAATAGTAATAATAATAATAATTATTATTATTGTTGCTACTACTATTGTTTATTATTATTATTATTATCATTACTATTAGTTATTATTATTATCATTAATTGTTATTATTATTATTATTAACGAATATCCTTGACGACTAACGTTATCACTATTATATAAGATAGTAATGGTAGTTTTGGTTAATACATTGTACTGTTACGTAATGTTGACAATTGTTTACATTCAAAAATTTTTATTTAATGATAAATATTACACTTTCAATATTTTCATTAGCTATTATAAGATATTTAATTAAAAATGTTTTCAATAATTATAAGTATATATTAATTACATCATATGTATATTTTCATATTACATATCACAAATATGTTACTAATAAAAGATTTTAATAATATTTTAATTAATTAAGATAGTTAATTAAGCAGTAGGTAATAATATGATGATTTTTTCAAATTTATCCCCTAAAAAAATATTATTCCTACTGTCAAAAAAAAAAGCAATTAAATATGATTAATTATCTTTCGTTTCTTTTTTGTTTTTTTTTTTGAAACTAAAAAAAATGCGAAAATATGATAAAATTGAAATCTTTTTCTCCCATTTTATTCTCTTCATTTTACATTAACTATTTTTTTCCTTTCCTTTTCTGTTGTTTTTTTTCCTCTTAATTTATCCTTTTTTCAAACTATTAGAAATAAAAAAAAATTTCGTTCATTTTTTTTTCTCCTTTTCTTTTTCGTTTTAAAAAAAAAAATCTTAACTTTGTATATACTCTCTTATATTTGTATCAATGATCTGTCATTACAAAATATCTTGGAAATGTATTATTATCTTTCATTTCTCTTTTTTTTTCTTCTCTCTCTCCTTCTTTTTCTTCTGTTTCCATGTTGATTTTTACTGCTTTTTCATTCATTTCTTTCTTTGCCATCATATCATCTAACTTTTAGTCAATCTTTTTTAAGTTAAATTTTTCTTTTCCTCATTGTTCATATTTGTTTTCTTCCTGTTCTATTCTTTTTTTTTTCTTTTTATCCTGCTCTTCCTCTCTCTCCCTCCCTCTTTTTGCTCCTGTTCTTTTGTTTTTTGTTTTTTTTTTCGTTTATATGCGATACATATGTTGACTTTTGGTTTATTTTAATTTTAGTTTTTCTTTTTCAAAAATTTTTTAAAAGATTTTTCAAATCATCTTATATGTTTGTACTTTTCTTCTTTTCTCTTCCCCTTTTTTTTTTTTTTGTTTTCTTAAACAAATCAATTATATCTGTAACTGTTCCTACATTTTTAATAAAGCAAGATAAGGGAAAATGAAGAAAAGGACTTTCTCTCTTTTCGTCCCTCCCTTTCTCCCTCTCTCCCCCTCTCTCTCTCTCTCTCTTTCTCTCTTGTTCTTTTAAAGTAAAGCAAACATTTTTGCATTCCTTTTACAAATTTTACCTTTCATATATTCCGCTTAAATTTTATTGCTTTCAATAATATTTGTGAATACTTTGTTCATTCTTTATTTCTTCAAATTCCATTTCACTTTTTCAATTTCAATCCAATTTTAATTGTAAATGCATTTACTTTGTATGATTCATTTAATGTTTTGAACTAAAAAGTATATATTTATATTTCATAGTGTAATGGGGAAAAAAAAAAGAAAAATTTTTTTAATTATCTGAAATATTGTGATTAAAAATTGATGTGTTTAAAAAGTTATATATAAAATATCATTAAGTAATAATGCGAAGGATAAATAAGTGTTGAACGTAAATAGAATGAAAATTTGCAATCAGATTCAAATTTGATTGCAAATTTAATTAAATATTCTCAATTAAATTAATTAATTCATGAAATTTTCCAAAATATGTTATTACATTTTTCCAAATGCATTGTATTTCTATTGGTTTCATACTATTATGTATTATGTATTTACTATTATGTATTTATATTTTAAAATAAATAATTGAATTTATAATTGAAAACGAAGAGACTATACTAGTTAGTTAATTAATTAAATTAATTAGTTAATTAAGGCATGTTGAAGTTTTTCCTGTTTTCGTGAGAGATTGGTAATTTAAAAAAAAAGAAAAAAAGAATTTGACGTGTGTCAGTATTGTTCCACGCTTGCGTAACATTGGCTATATATTATTCGTAGGTTTTACGTCATTTACACCGTACTAACCATTTCCCTTTTTTTTGTTCATTTTGTTTAGTTGTTTATAAATAGAATTTATTGACAAATTAAAAGATATTAACGTGATATTGAAAATGATATTTGAAATAGTTAAAAATTGATTAAGTATAATTAATTACATTAACTTTTTCTCCTCTATCTTTTTCTACGATATTATGCAGAATTTAAAAATTTATATTTCATATATGTGTGTGTGTTTTTTTTTTAAAGTCTTTTTTTAAATATGTACGCTAGTTTTTTTTTTTATTGTTATTATTTCAAAAGATGTTTATCTCTGAGAACGATTGTGTAAAATTTTTTAGCCTCTAATTGTGATAACTTAAAACAAACAATAGAGACTAAAGGTCATTTGGTAGAGCATCTATAGAAATTAATGATCAATAAGCATAACAGTGACAAATTAGTAAGAACGAGGGAGAAATACTTACCTAGCTATTAGCATTAATAGCAGTAGCAGTTATAAACGTTTAAAATTAGAATTAAATAATAATTTTAATCTAATTATCAAATTTTTTCATTTAATTAGTTAGTTCATTTATTTGTGAAATATTCAAAGAAATAATAGAATTTTTTTTTTTTGTATTTAAATATTAATTAAATATTTATACAACCTGCTGCTCATTTTTATGTATTGTTGTTATTTCTTCTTTTTCTTAACTTTTTTTTTTTCTCAATTTGCTCCCTCTTTTTTTTAATTCTATTTGTCTTTTTCTTCCTCGTTCCATCTCTCTGTCTCTCCCTCTCTCCCTCTCTCTCTCCCTCTCTCCCTACTCATCTTCCGTAATTAATTTTTCAAATTCACATTAAAATTATTTTCATCAACTAATGGAGAGGAAAGAAAAAAGAAGAAATGATAGGGAAGAAAAAGAAAAAAAGATAGAGAAAAGAAGGAAGAAAAATGGGAGGATAAAAATTCCATCGATATCTTTTTTTTCCTTTTCTTTTTCTTTTTACTTTTCCTTTTTTTGCTAACAAATATCATTTCCTAATTGCTAATTGATGTTTGGAAAGAGACAGATAAACAAAAATGATAGAAACGAGGAATGAAAAGTTAATGAATGTGTTAATTAATCAGTTAATCATTATTTTGAGATTTATCTCAATTAAATGGTAAATAAGTGAGATTCGTAACTTTACATTTATTAATTAAATGATTCTTAACTTTACTTTTATTTATATATAAATCAATAGAATTTATATTTGAATCAAATGATATAATCTTTTTTTTTTTTCACCTTACATTTCCTTTAAAATATTTGCTGAATTAGACGCAAATGGCGCAGTGTTAATAATTATTTGATAGTAATTAAAATCAAAAAAAAAAATGGAAATAATATACAAAAGTAATTTTTCACATATTTTAATTGTTTTATTTAGGATTAAATGTTAAAACTTGTCGTTTACAAATTTAAATTTAAATTCATTTTTTAAATTAAATTTAAGCTTAGATCAGTCATAATTTAGCGCAATAAATTATTATATTGATTAAATTAGTAAAGCATAAAATTATTTGATAGATTAGGAGGTAACATCCATTTACTTAATTTTTCTCTAATTAAATATTAATTAATGGTATAAAGTGTAAATGAGTAAAATAGCTAATTGATAGAATCAATATAAAATAAAGAAAAAATACATCTGAAATATTTGTTGTTTATATTTGCTTATCAGATATGAACGATAAACATGGAAACTATTTTAAATGATACATCACATCTCTCTCTCTCTCTCTCTTCTCCCTCCCTTTCTCTCTCTCTCTTCTCTTTAATTAATTAGATCATTTTGTATCGTATCAAAGAATTTATTTTTCATATAAATATGATCCGGTTTTTGGGCGGAATGAAGATGGCGCTGTTGTAAAATGTAAAATGAAAGGAGCGAAATAAACTTTACAAACACTTAATATATATTAGTTAAATTAGTAATTTATATATTACCACAAATTTGTTTTGCTGTCAAAATTATATTTATAAAATATTTTCATTTAAAATCATTTAATCTTCTTTTTTTTCTTTTTAAATTTCATTTATTGAAATTGTTTTATGTATAAATTAAAAAAGTTTTGTGAAATTTTGATAAGATATATAAATAAATATAGGAAATTGTTAATAAAAATTTGTAAGAATGTTTTTTGTTTTGTATATATTAAGTAGAGGAATTTCTTTTTTTTTCCTTTGTTTTTTTTTTTTAAAATGTAATTTACACTTATGGTAGCTGTCATTTTGCTCCATTCAATTTTTCGCTCAATTTATTTATTTTTTTTTTTTTTAAATTCTTGCCCCATCTTTATTCATCTTTCTTATTTAATTGTATCTATATATCGACATTCTTTCTTTTTTTCTTCTTTTTTCATTAAATCCTATAAAAGCAATGATTTTTCTTTATTCAACGATATGATAGCATATGTTAAATTATGATTTCAAATTAAAAAATTTTCACTCTTTTTTTCTGGAATTTAAATTTATGCTTTTTTTTCGTTTCAAATTTTTAAATCAAATTGTTTCTCTCTTTTTTTCTTTTTTTTGCAATTTCTTTGCATTATTTGAGCATTTCATTGAATTTGTCAAAACTATTTCATTCATTTCAAAAAAAAAAAAAAAAATTATCAATTAATGTAAAGAAATGAAATAAAGTGTAAAATGATTTATTAAACTTTACTTATTTCATATTTTTATTTATTATATTTTCTCATTGTATTGGTAAATTAGTTACATAAAACAACAAATCATTTTGTTCATTATATTTCTCTAATTAATATTTATCAGTGATAGTGATAACGATAATGATAATAATTGATAACAGTAATAATTGATTGTTTCATTTGTAGAATATACGACATTATTGAATTATGTATATATGTAAATAATGTTCTTTCTTTCTTCCTTCCTTCCTTCCTTTCTTTCTTTCTTTCTTTTATTCTTTCTTTCTCTCTTTCTTCTTTTCTTTTTTCGCTTCGTTTCTTGCAAAAATTTTTCTTTCTTTTATCATTTTAGCTACGGTAACTTTTAAAAACCTGTAAAATTATCGATTATTATGATTACTATTATTGATCTTAATTATTTCTCATTAATATAACTATTTCTATTTCTCTTTCTGTCATTCATTTTCATCTCTCTCTCTCTCCCTCTTTCTCTCTTCCTCTCTCTGTCTCCCTTTCTTTTATTCAAAAAAAAAAAAAAAAAGTTTACGATAATTGCTTTTAGTTATTGTAACAGATGTTGAATGATGTAATATATATATATATATATTCATTGTCATTCGTTCTTCTCCCTCTCTTCCTTATCTTTTACCTTCTTTCTTCTTCTTTTAATTCTGCATTAATTGTTAAGGAATATTGATGAGATGAGTGAATGAGAGTGATAAAGGCGTCGTTATCAATGATAAATGTATTATCATATATTGATTACTGTACTGATAACTGTTATTAATGTGATCCGACTGAATAGCAAATAAGTGAGTGGTTGAATGATTGGATAAATGAATGAATGAATGAATGGAATTGAATCGAATTGAATGGAATTGAATGGAATTGAATGAAATGAAATGAATTGGTGGGTGGTTCCCTCTTTTTAAATATTGCAACAGAAATTCAAGCAATCTTTTATGAGATGTAAGAGAGAGAGAAAGAAGAAATTCATCATGATATTTGATCGTTTTAAAGTACATACATATTAATGGCAACAATTCTATGCTATCGTTCATTTCACATACATACACACACACACATACACGCCACACACACACATACACACACACGTACATATATTGTTGATAACTAATGGATGTATGAAAATGAGAGAATTTTGTTTGTTTTATTTATTTATTTATTTATGTATTGGTTCATTCAGCTAAGCTATTATATTTGTATTTTTTTTTTTTTTTTTGGTGAAAGAAAAATGAAACATTTAATTTAAATTTATTCTTTATTGTTTTCTCTTTTTTTCTTCTTTTATGATAGAAAAGTGGCACAATTTATTTGTTCTACGTTTGTCACGTGATTTTTACGTTTATCGCGCAATTTCGACGTTTGTCACATAACTTGAAGGGAATAATATCAAAATTTGTTGGAATGAAAGAATAAAACTGATAGTTACATGTGGCCGGTTTGTACGTGTGTGGGTTGGCGTTTTCTGCGCAGAGGTGATTTTTGTACGTTCAAGTATGTCTATATACGTGTATGTGCGTGTTTATACGTGTATGTTATGTATGTGTGTATAGGAAAGAAGAAAGGAAGAGAGAGAGAGAGAGGGAAAAATTAGAATGGAAGGTTTTCTTTTTTTTTCGAATTATATATTTGTTTTTCGAACGGCTGCGCATTTTTTTTCCGCTCCTTCATCATATTCTATTGGATGATTCTTTAATCATTGATCTGTTAGAAACAAGACACTTTTTTATCATTTCAAATGAAAGCTAAACCTTTTCTTCTCTAATAGAGAGAGGGAGAGAGAGAGAGAGAGATGAAGTCTAACGGATTATACTTGTTTGCTTGAAAATTTGAAATTTCATTTCTTGAAATTTCAAATAAATTGTAAAAGTTTTGCAATATTTGCTTCAAAAATTTGTAACAGTAGTATTAAGCCATGAATGGTTAAATAAAATAAAAGAATAAAGATGGAATAATAGAAGGGAAAAAGTAAATTTGAAGTGATTGGTTAAAAATAATTCTAACAAATCGATTAAATATTACCTTTAGTTTTTTTTTTTTTTTTTGAAATATTTCCGAATTATTATTTTTTCCCGTTTTCTTTTTTTGTTTGTTTTAGTCTAAAACTATTTTTGTTCATCTGTCACAATTGATTAATTTCAACTGTTGTTTATTTTTTCTTTTGTTTTTGTTTTCAGAATGCTGTTTTGTGCATTTTTCTGAATTTGCAAAATTTCCATTCCGTTTTTTTTCTTTTTTTTAGTGACATCAGTGATTTTTGTAGATAAATTTAGTTAATGGTGTGATAATGAATGAGAACTATAAAAAATTTTGCTATAGAAAGAATGAAAAAATTATACTGCAAATTCATTCGAAAAGAATTAGCCACTTTTTTTAGATAATTATTTTAGTTAAAAATAAAATAACAAATTTGAAATATAGAAATGAAAAGAATTTTGCAATAATATTTCAATTTTTATTTACTTCAATTTTCAATTTCTTAGACAATTTCCTATGTATTCTTTTCATTTTCATTATTTCATTTCCCATTTTTTTCCTTCTGTTCCTTTTTTTTTTTCTTTTTGCAAATATTTGTTAGTGTTGGCTAATTTCTTTTTACGCATTTATATATATCAATTTTTGTTTGTTTAAAATTATTTTCATATTGAGCGATTGTGTCACATACATAATATCACATACACATACACACATACATACATACACATATACACACACGTATACATCGGCAATTCTTTCACAAATTGTGAACCAAATCAGTAACTTTTTTCTTAAATGGTATCATATATAGAAATGATGCATTCAATATATTATCATTACATACACGCATACATACATACATACACGTATACGTACACACACGCATGCATATACGCACAAATCTATTAATATACCAACCACATTGATGCATTGAACACACACACGTACACATACACGCACACATACATGAGACAGACATATACATACATACATACATACATACATAGTCTTCGTAAACTCTTCAGCTGCGCTCATTTTTATGCTTTTCACATGATTGAACGGTTCAGAGAGAAGCCAATAGCGATGACGGCGGCGGCGACAATGATAGCGGTAGTGGCAGTAGCAATGGCGGCAATGGCAGAAAATAGATAGATAGATGATAGGAGGGAGAGAGAGAGGTTGGACTGTGAGCTAATTGGTGCTAGTGGTGAAATTTTTCTTTTTTTTTTTTTTCTGATTTATTAGATCAAATTTAATTATATTTAATCGATAATTTAATTAGGATAGATTATAAGCAAAAAAATGAATATATTTATCAAATTTTATGCATCGATGATAGTGTTAGAAGGAAGAAAAAGTTTTATTGATAAATTTGCTAAAATTGTATTTCTCATTTATTTTATTTCTTATTTTTCATTTTTTTTATGTATTGTAATAATGATTTTTTAATTGTAATAGATAGATATGATTATTTTATATAGTATAATTTCATGCAAAATATTGAGAATTAATTAATTAATTGATTAGAATCATTAAATAAGTTTGATCATATAACATTTTATGTATTCAATTTTGCTTGACTTTTCTTCTCTTTTTTTTTTTTTTCATTATTTTGTAGCATAAAAAGTGGAATTTGAAGTGTAAACTTTTGTTAAATGCATATTTGAAAATATTTGCACTTTTTTTTTTGGAAGAAAATTCTGGTTTTTTCTTCTTTTTTTTTTTCTTCTCATAATTTCTTTTTCTAGACGTAACGTTTTTTACATTTTCTTTTTTTTTTTTTGTTCATTTTCACTATGATAATAGGTGAAAATAGAAATGAGAAGGAAGAAGAAAAGAAAAATATGAAAAAATTATGATATATTCGATGAAATTATCTTAACAACAATAAACTAGAATTCTTTTTTTTTTCATTTTTTTTAGGGAAAAATTTTTCTTCCCAGTTTTTCTTTCGTTTTTTTGGTAAAAAAAAATTTTTTAAATGTGAATAAAACATTGATACAAAATTGTAAATGATTAAATGATCTTTTCCTAATTATCTTACCTTCCGTTCAGCTGTTTGCTAGATGTTTGGAAGTAATTCCGAACATTAATTGATTAAGGAATGATCAGGTCTGTGTGTATGTGTGTGTGTGTGTGTGTATGTATGTATGTATTTGTATGTGCGTGTATGTATGTATGTATATTCTTTTTTTTTTTTCGATTGAAATACGTAATGTTTTATTGTTAAACAAATAAATGGCATAAAAATAAACGTTCGCCATCAAATTTTCCATATAATTCGTAGCTTTTTCACGGTCATATCGATTTATCTAATTTTATTGTAATGTTAAAGTATGGACTAATTGGTTAATTGATTGATCGATTGATTGCTTGATTGATTGATTGATTGATCGATGAAGTGTATTTTAGCATGTTAAATCATATTTCAAGTATTCATCATATAATTATTAGGTTCTTTAATATTTAATTTTTGAATAATTCTCATTTATTTATCGACTTTTTTTCTTTCTTCATTTTTACATTATAATTTCAATTTATAATAAGTTTCTCTTATTACATAATTCTTTGTTACAGGAAAAGAAAAAATAAAACAAATTTGAAAACTTTTTTTTTTTTTTTTGATTATTTTGAATTGGTTTACAAATAATAATGCTTGCTTGGGTAGAGATATATATGTATATTTAATGCAGTAATATTAATCATTTCGATTGAAAAAGAAAAAAAAAAACAAAAAACTTTCAAATACTTTAAGAGGAGGGCGGGATGGGGGAGTTAGGTTGAGCAGAAGAAATGTTAAATAGTATTCAATTTTTCTTTTTTTTTTTTTAGATTTAATTTTATTTGAATCTTATGCAATTTCAATATTTCATAAATGTAATATATACTTTTACATATTTCATTTCATTTCATTTTTCAAATCGACTATTTTTATTTTTTTTTTCCTCTCCTCTTTTTGTCTCTTTTGCTCTTTCTCTCTCAAATATTATCAATTCATAGCAATAATATTTCATATTTATCTTCTTTCTTTTTTTTTTTCTTTATATGTAATAAATTTATTGGAAAAGATTGAGCTTTTTTTTTTGTTATCCAATAAATTGTTATCAAGTGATAATAGTGAAGAAAGATAAGATTTATCACATTCATTCGATTAATATAATATTGATGCATTCTTGAATTAATCATGCGAAATATTCTGATGACTTATTTCATTTCTCTTATCATTTCATACTATAATATAATATTTTATCAATACATTTTGTACATTTTATTCATTTACTTATTTATTCAGATTCAATTTACATATTATGCTTAATATTCTTATTCATTTTAATTTGTTTCTTTTTCGTTTCTTGATAGAATATTGAAAATGAAATAACGTTAATGTTATAATTACATAGCTCTTTTTTTCTGTTAGATTATACTTTTCGTTTAAAAGTCAAAGAAAAGAAGGAAAAACAATTCATTGCATATGAGTAGTTCTTTGACGATAAATATGACGGAATTATGGTAATTATGATGACAGAATGATAATAAGTGATAAGAGTGATAACGATAGTAGTAGCAGTTGCTATCGCTCTCATTTTATGATTGTTAGAGAACATCAGAAAATGGTAGTGGTATGATGTTGGTGATGGTGATAATAATAATAATATTCGTAATAATGATAATAATAGTAATAATAGTAATTAATAAATAAATATTAATAGTAATTAGGATAATAATAATAATAATAACAATAATGACAATAATAGTAATAATTAATAAATAATAATTAGAATAATAACTAATAATAAATAATAATGACAATAGTAGTGATAGTAATAATGATGATAATAATAATAATGAGACGTAATAATAAGAATAGTAATAATAAATAATAATGACAATAGTAGTGATAGTAATAATGATGATAATAATAATAATGAGACGACGAGATGATGTGTTTAGTGCAGTGATATGAGAACGGCATTATGGATGAAAGCTCAAAGCTTGAACTTAGTTAACAAATAAGCTAGCTACCCTAGTCTGTTTAGTTTTGATATGTATAAATCTATGATACGAGTTAACTAACCAACTAAACTATATTAAGCATCCCTCTGTGGTCTCTTCTCTCATCGAATAATTCATTCTTTTCCATTGGTCTATTTAACTTAGCTATCTAAGCTAAGCTATTTAGTTAGTTAGTTAGTTAGTTAGTTAGAGTCTAGTTAGTTTGATTGATTGATGAATTGATTAAATATCTGCAACAGTTATGCATTATTACGATTACGATTATATTATATTAGCACTAGTATAATTCTTTATTAAATCTTTAAAGACTTATTTATTATTATTTGATGACATTTCTTTCTTAAATGAATTACAATGTTTCTTGTTGTAAATTAATATATTTTTGTAATAAAATTATGAATTTTTTTTTTTTGCTTTTTTGTTTGAAATATTATTTGATTTAATTTGTCGTTTAATTTCGTTTAATTATAATAATTTAAATTGTTTGAGTGAAATTTTGTGAAATAATTAAACAAAGTGTATTTCCTTTATGATATTATTAAGCATTCTTATAATTTGTACTGCATAATTAAGCATTACATAATTTATGCATATTGCTTAATTGTACGATAGATTGTAATATTCTCAGCTTCTGTCTTATTTATATACAAATTATTGTTTTCATTTCTAATTTAAAAAATTTAAATTTTTCGTTGAAATTTGTTATTTTCAATTAAATCTATATTGTTTTCTTCATTGCATTTGTTTTCTCCATCGCTTTCTCTCTCTCTCTCTCTCTCTCTCTCTCCGAACACTTCATTGAAATATGAAATTAAAAATAGAAAAAAAAAAGAGAAAAAGAAAGAAATGTGGAAAATATGGGAAAGCTAAATTTAGTGTGTAGGAAAAGATGAATATTATTGAAAGCGTTAAAAATGTCATCGTAATAAGATGAAAAAGGACAGGTAGGAACTATTCAATAATGTTTAGTTTAGTCTTTTTATTCTATGTCCTTCATTTCTTCTCCATCTTTCTCTCTCTCTCTCCCTCTCCCTCTCTATGTTTCTATTGTCAACAATTTAAAATTCGATGAAATTGTTGAAATTTATTGAAACTACGAAAATTTTTCGATTAAAAATGTTCGTAGTGAAAAAGGAAATCGTTCAAAAAAAAAGAAAACTTTTTTTTAATGCCTAAATAGTAGTAATAATTGGTTTTTTTTTTTTTTTTTTTTAAATTAATTCAGCAAAATTTATTCATTTTATTTGAATCGGATGAATCTATTCTTAACTATGAATTCTTTTTTTTTTTCCTTCTCCCTCTTTACTCGTTCCTTTCCTCCCTCTCTCTCTCTCTTCTTTTTATTTTATTCCAATACATTCAATTTTCTATTTTTAAGTAATCAATTCAATAATTAGAGTCATCACAACAAATACATAACGATAACAAACGGTATTGTTTGTATTTAAATTTAATCACTAATTTTGATAAATTATTTTTTCAAATGTTTTATAATTCCTAAAAATAGTTTAAATTAATATTAAATAGAATTATATATGATAATTTTTGTGTTTAGGTCTATTCTTAGTAATGTATTATGGTAGATTGTGGACAGAAGCTTAGAATACTAATTAGTCTGTCGATTAATTAATTATCTTTGATGTTGCTTCTAAAATTTCAAACATTGAAATTTTTTTTTTTGAATATTTTCTCATGATTAGCATTCATTTATTACATATTATCTCAATATCATTTATCATCGTTATTATCATTATTATTGTTAATATTTTATTTTTATTTTTTTAAATAATATAATCTGGTTTGTTATTATGTACATACATTAGTAATTTATATTTGTAAATGAATGAAAAATTTACAAAAGGCATTTTTTCTTTCTTTTTCTTGTTTGATTTCTTAAACTAAATGTTGTGACGATTTGTTTCATAATATTTGTCCTTTTTGACCTTTAACCTTTCCTTACCTTTTTTTTTTTGCTGCTATTATTTACTCGATTAAGTGGTGACAATGCGACAATGTACAAATTATTGTTGCTTTAATTTAAACTGTCAAATAATCGTATTAATTAACATTATTTTATTTTGAGAATTTCTCTTCTTCTTCTTCTTCTCTCTTTCTTTTTGTGTTAAATATAATTGAATGTATTTTATGTTTTAAATTTATTTTATGATTTTTTTCTTTTTTTTTCTGTTTTCATTTCCAACAATTACGATTATGCAATAATTTTTTTTTTTTTCCTATACGTGAATATTTGATACATATGAAAAATGATATATATCTGAAGAAATAATTTGATCAGAGGAAAAAAAATTGGAATTTTTTTTTTTTTTTTAATTTTCAGATTTTTACATCTGTAAATATCAATATTGAAGCATATTAATTAGTGTGTTAACATCGTTCACACAAAGATATTACTACTATCTCTATTATTGCTTCAATTAATTTATTCTTCCAATTATTATAAATTATTATTATTACTACTACCACTGCTAATTATTATTACTATTATTATCATTATTACTGCTGCCACTACCGATACTGCTATTTATTATTACGACGGCAAATTATAAAAATAAAATAGCAGCAACAACAATATTAATATGCTGTTGTAAACAACAACAACAACAACAATAAAAAGAAGAAATATTATTATTGCTACTACTACTACTACTACTGCTATTACTACTACAATAACAATAACAGTGAACAGCAAACTACTACTACTACTATTATTACTAATACTACTTATCTAGTTATAACTCTATAGCAAATAATTGCAATAATTTTTTCCTTTTTTTTTTTGCTGATTTATTTGAATGTTTTGGGTGAAAAATCAAATTATTGAAAAATTGATAAAAAATTTGATGCAATAAATGGTATGAAGGAGAAGGAACAAACATCGATATGTGTTGAGGAGGAGACAAATGCGACAAATAATACCACTACTGCAACAATATCATCAAATACAAGCAAAGAAATTTTTGATGATTCTTGCTTTAAAGCACCACTTCTTCTACCACCACGGTAAAAAAATAATTTTGATTATTTCATTAAAATTCTATTTAATTATATGTTATTTTATTTTATTAATAAATATTTTTGAGCATTAAATTTTTTCACTTTTTTCATGATTCATTAATTTAATTTTAATTGCGTGAAAATAATTTCAAATTATAGTATTTTAAAATATTTGTATTTATTTAATTATATGATTTATTTGTGTGTGATAATATAGTTTAATAAATTGAATTGATTGAAAAAAAAAAAGGAAAAGAAAGAAAGAAAATAGAATAATTGGGCATTCTTTTTTTTTTTTTCTTTATTGTCATTTTTTAAAGATATATTTAAATTTGTTTTAGTTAATGAATCATCAATTTTTAACCTTTTGAAATAATCAGTTTTATGGTTTTTTCCCATACAAAAAGATAACTTTTTGGTATAAAACAATAAAATTTTTATGGTGAAAAAAAGTGATAAAAACTATTTTATGATAATTTCAGGATTTGATATATGTAATTATCCCATTTAGTTAGCATTACAAAGAATTCCTTCCATTTCTTTTCCTTAAAAGTTATAATTATTAACGATTAGACGTTTAACCTTTGACCTTTATGAATAATATAATTAGTCAGCTTGATAATTCTTTTGCAAAAATTTTTAGGCTCTTCACCAATCTTTTTCATATTTGTCTCTTCCAATTTAAAAAAAAAAAACATACTCTTACCTTTTTGCTTTTTTTTTCTTTTTTTTTGAAAGAATTAATTGTGATAATGGCAAATAATCCTTTCCTTTTTAAGTCTACATTTATCCATTTGAATTAAATTAGGTCATCGAACAATATTTTTAATTGATATTGAAAATTGAACTAAAATTTTGAGATTAAAAAATTGAAAAATTGATTACATGCATATTTGATAGGCATATTTTATGATTTTAATCTCAAATTTATTGCTTGTTAATTTATTATTTTTAATTAATAATAACTTGAAATGATCATTTGACAAACATTTCTCATTTATTTAAATTAAAATGAAAAACGCATTCTTTGAGTTTGAATGAAAATAGAACGGAGAGAGAGAGAGAGAGAGAGGGACTACTTATTAAATTTTACCATTTATAAGCATAAGGGAGAAAGACATAATATTTTTGGGCATTTTGATATTAAATTAATTTTTTAAAAAAGACAGGAAGAAAAAGGAGGGAGGAAGGGAGAGAGAGAGAGAGAATGGAAGAAAGAAACTAAATATTATAATCAGTAAAGCTTGGACTTTTCCCTTCTTTTTTCTTCTCTCCCTTTCTTTCTCTCTCCTTTCTCTCTCTCTCTCTCTCTCTCCCTGTATAAATGGTAGCATTCTAAGTTATTAGCAAATAATATGATATTCGTGTGTTTTCTCTTCTTTTATTGTTTCTTTCATTAATAATTTATAATTTGCTACAATAATTGATTGTCCTTCACTTCAACTATTCAAAATTCAAATTTTTTGGGTTGCAGTGACATGTGACAATTTGAATAATTTCATTTCATAATATTATTTCAAACAAAATGATTAATTAAATTTCAAAAAGAAAAAAAGAAAAGATGATAGTGTGGTATAATTTTAGACTTATTTTATTTATGAAAAATATTTTATAAACTGATAAGTTTGCTAATATTCATATTGTATTAAATGTTTATAGTAGCAGTAACAGTTAAAATATTCTTACAAGTTTATATTTAAAGGAATAAACAAAAAGAAAAACTTTAAAAGAATAATGTTTTTGAAAAATTTTTTGTGAACAACGAAAAGGAAAATTCAATATTTAAAAAATGTAAAATAAAATCAAAGAAATAAGAAATTCTTTCTTTTTTGCAATTATTCATTTATTTGATATGTAATATATTATTGATATACATATGTTTTAATTTATAATAAATTTTTTTTTTTGTGAAAAAAAATGAAAAGAAAAAATGATACTTTGTAAAAACTAAAAATTTCTATTTGAAATAGTTTTTAATCCTGTAAACTTTTCTTTCTTTCTTTATCATCCTCTCTCTCTCTCTCTCTCTCTCTCTCTCT